>APFE030839170.1:0-41237 GCA_000404065.3 Pinus taeda
ATGAACTTAATGGCTCACGATTGACGGTTCAGATGATCGAAGAAGAGATACAATTCCTCTTGGCCATGACAGCAGATGACATTAGTGTCATCTACAAATCTCTTCCAAAGTTTCAGCACAAGGCGTACCGAGCTTAGGGCCTTAGATTCAAAATACTCCATAAAAAGATTAGCTATGACAGGGGAAAGGGGGGAGCCCATGGCAACACCACAGGTTTTCTCAAAGAAATCTCTTTCAAAACTAAAGAAGGTGGAGGTGAGGCAGATCTCCACTAATCGAGCAATATCACGATCAATGAGGCGGTTGATCACCTCCATGGCCTCATTTATAGGGATGCAGGTGTATAGGGAAACAACATAAAAACTAACAAGGATGTCCTCAAGGTCAAGCGTAATGCCTTTGAGCTCATTAATAAAGGAAGGAGATTCTATGATGAAGGACTCCGTACGACCAACTAAAGGCTTAAGTTTGAAGGCAAGGAAATTAGCAAGAAGATAGGTAGGCCCACCAATGGTGTTGACAATCAATAACATTTTTGTGAATTTCTTCCTGAGTGTTTTGGCATCCATAATGTCAGTTAATTGAATTACTTCATTAACTTGATATTCATTATAAACAAGAAATATTTAAATCCCAATACTTTAAACATCTTGCTCTTGGTTGGGTTAGATCTATATCTGCCTAATTAAGATAAGATTAAAATTAGTTTCTTTCTCCTTGCATTATAGAACAAGTTTTCATTTAGAATAATTTCTACATTCTTTCAAGTCCTCTTCTCAAAGAGGCAAAATTTTAGTTGTGGCTTGGCTAAGCCTAAATCAGCTGAAGGGTCATTCTCTTGTCTGATACATCATACATCATAAACCAATACAATAGGGAGAAGGTAAATAGACCTAATTAAACTAGTCGGAGCCAGCAAACTAAACGAAAAAGGAGCTGCTTTAAGGTCCAGACCGGGTAGTTATTCCCCATTGTTGTTGCAGTGCTTTTTGAGGTATACAGAGGTACATGCGTGAATATATTTAGTTCTCTTGTTGTCATTGACATGGTTTTTCCAGGTGTGATACTGGTTTTAGCCTTGCCTTGCCATTTTTAGATAGTCATGGTTTGATGGGGTTCCTCATTTGGTTGATATTTTGATTGTCAGATGGTTTTGCAACTAGGTGAGGTGGTCTGAGGAAAATTCCCAAAGACCTAGAAATCCATGGACCGATTTTGACTGGATTGCAGTAAATCTTGAGGGTGGAGACGAGAAAATTATTGAAGGTATTGGTTATAATATTCATAGGCATTTAATCTTATTTAAGGCCTAGTGATTGATTGACCGATTTTGGTAGGATTGTGGTAAATCTTGGTAGGGTATGTTCTTCTTTTGGGCCTAGTGATCCCTTGACCAATTTTGCGAGGATTGCGGGAAAGCTTGGTTTTGTAGGTGTTCATTAGGGTGGAGGTGGTTCAATATTCAAGAATCCTTAGTTGTTTTTTATGAGTCCCACATTCATACTTAGAATATGGCATGGGGATGATTGGCTGAAAGAAAGGTTTTATTATGCTCAATCTATGGTTGGGTGGTACGTGGAATTCCCTAACATGGTTGGCTTTTTCATATGTTAATAAAATATTTATTGCTCATATGTTTTATGATTAATTGCACCTTTTATTATGTGGAATGTATGGTTGTTATATCATGGTTATTATTATGGTTATATGTTGGTTATAAGCATGGTTTTATAACAAGTTCTAGTAATGGCTCTTGAAATGTTTGATTAATTGATGAATGGTTGATGATTGCATGAGCTTAAAAATGTGATTGTAGATTTTATGAGAGGGCACTAGACCTTCTTGATTATTCTCAAATAAATATCCAACCCTATGTTCAAATATGCATTCCTCACCTATAGATTACATGTTCTCAATATGTTTGATGAAATGACTATCATGGTCAAGCTAGGCTAGGTAAAAGAAAATTATTCAAGTTTGATTGAATGACTTTGTTATGATGTTAGAAAGGATTATGGAAACTCTCATTGAGTTTTGGGCAGTCTAAAGCTTTTCATGGAAATTAGGCTAAGAATCTGAGACTACATGCTTTGAACTAGACATTTTGGGCTGCAACCACTATGATACAAGCTTATGCATGTGGCAGGAGGCTCCCAACTACATTTGTGCCTTGTTGTGGGGGGGGTTGAGGGATCAGGGCAAGGAAAACATGGTCTAACTTAGGATTTGGCTACTTGGGGTGGTTTCTCAACCTTTGAGTGAGTTGTAGACCCAACAGAATGTGCTGAGATGTCATTTGGTTGTCAGGTGTCGACCCCACTTCCTTAGTGGGACCTAGGAGATTAGGTCCGGTCATAGTAGGTATTTATCTCATGTTTACCTTTGCAGTCCGGTGAAAGTGGGTAAATGTGGGAGGGGTGGTTAGAAGAAATGAGGCTCCAACACGGGATATACTCCAAAACAAATCATTATCGGGACCATATAAATGTCCCCTAGATCTTTCAACATCTGAATCAGTCTCCCATCTATTCGTAATGTTTCCTTTCACTTATATGACATGGAAATAAATAAAGAATCTAGAATGGTGCTTAGACATCTTTCAAGGATCAAACATTGAAGATCATTTCAAAAACCGAATATCTACTAAACAAAATTCCCTTCACAAGGATATCCCATTGGTGGTGGCATGGGGCATATGGTGTGAGAAGAAGAAAGTAGTTTTTGAAAACCAATGTTCCTTCTTCCTTAGAATAGATTTACACAAACTAGCTTTGCAAAACTCTTTGACCTCCAAACATAAATGTGATTCTTCTATTTCTTCTTTGTATATAGTTATTAAACAATATTTTCCATGGGATTTCTTTGATGGATCTGTTCAAACCAATCCCTCCTTAGGTGGGGTAGGAGGCATCATCTACCTACACAATTCACACTCTTTCTCTTTATCTACAAATAATGGGCATGCCATAAATAATTATGCTAAGCTCTTCCCTCTTTATCTCAGTATTCCATGTTCCATCCATTTGTGAATACACTCTCTTCATTTATATGGGGAATCATAGGTGGTTATAAATTGGGTCATTAGACATGCCCATTTGAGAAATTTCACACTTATGCCTCTTTATGAAAATATCTTACAAAAAAATTCCGATGTTTTCCGAGATCACCTTTGATCACGTCTATTGGAAAAGGAACACACTCATGGCCAAACTCTCTAAAGCTACTATGGTCTTGGATAGTGGAACATGGAAGGTCACTGAAGAGGAGGGCCAACACTTACAAATTTTCTTGACCCTTGGAGATAATTAAAGATTCTATTTCGTCATCGTTCTCAAGTATCTATCTACTTGATGATGATATTGTAGGTGTACTTTGTTTTTTAATTTTTATTTTGGTTCAAGAATTTTGAGACACCATCTATGGACAATTTAGAGACAATTTCTAGAAACATATTTTTTCTTTGTTTTTTAATTGGGAAAGAAAGATGAAAAAAAAGTAATATATTTTATATCTCTAGTAGCCATTTTTTTTTTCTCGCTCGGGCAACTGACCATACGAATTCCCTTCTATTCAAAAACCTTATAGTGAATATTTAGGAGGCTGGCCGGAAGTTTCTATTCTCTTGATAGAAATGAGTAAAATCGTCATTACTCCACCCATGTTTGTAAGTTTCTACGCAAGGTGCGGATATGCCAGCTCAACTTTATTCTATTGCATTACCAAAGCATTTTTGTGCAACTCAGGTCCTTCAATTAAAGGTTCTTTTCAATGCAGTGGTAGTATTTTTCGTCATGTGAAAATATGCGTAGTGACGTTACGGAAATATGCGCAGTCTTGGAAGTAAGCATTGAATAGTGTCCTCTTAGGTGACGCAACGGGATCCATTAATACATTAATACATTAATAGTTAAAATTCACGATTATAACAAAATTTGTATCTGAGAATTCCAACACAAAGACATCTAATAATTATAATTATACTACGCAATAATAATGGCTAGCAATTCTCCGGTCGACCTCAAAGGCCATGTTCTAGACATTTTTTGTTTACGTTAAAGTAATCTGTTGCCACGTAGGCGGCTTCGCTGTAATTTGTCTCGAAAAGAAACGAAATTCAGGCATTAAATGCCATCTGGATCCGGCCACGTCAAAAAATAGGACTCCAACATTGACACGCTTGTCTAAAATTCATGAATGAAGAACCTAGAAAAACCTATTGCTCGCCGCAGTTATAGTTACGCCACAACGTTATGTTCAGTTTTGAGTTGTCCTTTAAAAACCAAGGAGCGTAATTGTAACCTAATTGGGGACTCTTCGGCTTCTCTTCGCCTTTTGGAGTAATTCTGGCACAGTTTTGGTATTTGGAATTTATTTGCAGCAGTCTTATTTGTGTTATTGTATAATTTGATATTTAGAATCTATTTGCAGTAATCTTATTTGTATTATTGTACAACGTGTATGGAGGAACGCCCACCTCATTTTGATATTTAGAATGGATTTACAGTAATTTTATCAGTATTGTTGTAACAAAGTATCCCCGGAGCAGGGACAGCAAATTTGAGGTATTGCCTTGTGTACTTGCGATTAACTATATGAGGTGTTAATTTCGACATTTTGTGGGCAGCCATCTTTCCTCTTACTGTGTTCAAATGAGTTCGAATAAAAGTTGGGTGGGAAAGTTCATTCGAAACCCCTCAGATTCTTCCAGACAGAGGACACCTCAAGAAGGTTAGTAAACCCTGCTTAGCAATTTTGTTATAGTTTTTATGGGCTAATGGTTATGATAAATTGATTTCCGTAGGTATATGTAGTTTGAATATTGAGAGTATTAGATCAAATAATTAAAAAGCACATATGTATGTAGGTATATGTAGTTGAATATTGAGAGTATTAGATCAAATAATTAAAAAGCACATATGTATGTAGGTATATGTAGTTGAATATTGAGAGTATTAGATCAAATAATTAAAAAGCACATATGTATGTAGGTATATGTAGTTGAATATTGAGAGTATTAGATCAAATAATTAAAAAGCACATATGTCAAGTTTTATTAGTACACTTTGTTGACTGTGGATCTTGTTAGCAAGATTATCCCATCAAATTTTAATGGATGGTTGTGGGCTGTGTGTAGTTGTGGGCTGTGTGGAGATATGCTAAAAATAATATAGTCAGTTAAGGATTAGTATAGCTTAGCTCAGACCCTGTAAAATCCCGGTGACTTCAACAGATTCAACTGTAAGTAACAGGTCCTCAAATCAATCGTCAAACCTGGAATATCATACACAGTAAAAAAATACGTCAAACTAGGACCTCAGTTTTAAAAAACTACCTTTACCTACTCCCATGTTTGGCTTTCCGTTGCTCTTTTTCCTGAGGTACTCCTCTTTATGGAGGTCAAATTAGGCTGAGGTGTTATCTAGGCGGGTGCTGCTAAACAACTTTTTCTCCTTTTTATGATTAATTTAGTTATTCTGACCTTGGTGGCATCTCAGTTAGCAAGTGCTCTGAAAAAGAAAGGTTATGTGTCAAGAGATTCAAAATTGTATTGCCCAAAACTTACGGCCTCTGTTGAACATATAAAGAGTGTGTCTGCTGAACTTAGAGTTATAATGGTAGTGAGAAAAATCGATCTCATATCAAGAAAGTACATGCAGCGAATCTAATTATTCAACTTATTGAAGGTTAGTAAACCCTGCTTAGCAATTTTGTTATAGTTTTTATGGGCTAATGGTTATGATAAATTGATTTCCGTAGGTATATGTAATTTGAATATTGAGAGTATTAGATCAAATAATTAAAAAGCACATATGTATGTAGGTATATGTAGTTGAATATTGAGAGTATTAGATCAAATAATTAAAAAGCACATATGTCAAGTTTTATTAGTACACTTTGTTGACTGTGGATCTTGTTAGCAAGATTATCCCATCAAATTTTAATGGGTGGTTGTGGGCTGTGTGGAGATATGCTAAAAAAAAATATAGTCAGTTAAAGATTAGTATAGCTTAGCTCAGACCCTGTAAAATCCCAGTGACTTCAACAGATTCAACTGTAAGTAACAGGTCCTCAAATCAATGGTCAAACCTGGAAGATCATACACAGTAAAAAAATACGTCAAACTAGGACCTCAGTTTTAAAAAACTACCATTACCTACTCCCATGTTTGGCTTTCCGTTGCTCTTTTTCCTGAGGCGACTCCTCTTTATGGAGGTCAAATTAGGCTGAGGTGTTATCTAGGCGGATGCTGCTAAACAACTTTTTCTCCTTTTTATGATTAATTTAGTTATTCTGACCTTGGTGGCATCTCAATTAGCAAGTGCTCTGAAAAAGAAAGGTTATGTGTCAAGAGATTCAAAATTGTATTGCCCAAAACTTACGGCCTCTGTTGAACATATAAAGAGTGTGTCTGCTGAACTTAGAGTTATAATGGTAGTGAGAAAAATCGATCTCATATCAAGAAAGTACATGCAGCGAATCTAATTATTCAACTTATTGAAGGTTAGTAAACCCTGCTTAGCAATTTTGTTATAGTTTTTATGGGCTAATGGTTATGATAAATTGATTTCCGTAGGTATATGTAATTTGAATATTGAGAGTATTAGATCAAATAATTAAAAAGCACATATGTATGTAGGTATATGTAGTTGAATGTTGAGAGTATTAGATCAAATAATTAAAAAGCACATATGTCAAGTTTTATTAGTACACTTTGTTGACTGTGGATCTTGTTAGCAAGATTATCCCATCAAATTTTAATGGGTGGTTGTGGGCTGTGTGGAGATATGCTAAAAAAAATATAGTCAGTTAAGGATTAGTATAGCTTAGCTCAGACCCTGTAAAATCCCAGTGACTTCAACAGATTCAACTGTAAGTAACAGGTCCTCAAATCAATGGTCAAACCTGGAAGATCATACACAGTAAAAAAATACGTCAAACTAGGACCTCAGTTTTAAAAAACTACCTTTACCTACTCCCATGTTTGGCTTTCCGTTGCTCTTTTTCCTGAGGCGACTCCTCTTTATGGAGGTCAAATTAGGCTGAGGTGTTATCTAGGCGGGTGCTGCTAAACAACTTTTTCTCCTTTTTATGATTAATTTAGTTATTCTGACCTTGGTGGCATCTCAATTAGCAAGTGCTCTGAAAAAGAAAGGTTGTGTCAAGAGATTCAAAATTGTATTGCCCAAAACTTACGGCCTCTGTTGAACATATAAAGAGTGTGTCTGCTGAACTTAGAGTTATAATGGTAGTGAGAAAAATCGATCTCATATCAAGAAAGTACATGCAGCGAATCTAATTATTCAACTTAATCAATAAAAAAACCATATGTAGATCATAATCAACCCCCATATCAAACCATTACAAAACCCGCACAATCCAATTGTTCAATGTTACGCATAGAAAAAGAGTGTTGAATGTATGTGGTCTATACTGAATCAAAGTATCGTGTAGTCCTTGCACCACACTGGCCTCCCAATCCATTGTGATTCCTTTCAAATTGTTGTGTGGAAAAATATTGGCAACCTGTACAGCCTTGTGAATTATTTTTGGAGTGCAGCCCACATAGAGGTGTTCCAATCCTTCAAATATGACATTGCACTTGGATCAACGTTTGATCAGAAAACCTAATGTACATCGAAGTATCATCAGAAATACTTACCCTCGATTACATCAAAAGCTATTTTTAACCGTGTCTTCCAATTTAGTTTGAAACATTGTGCATTCTTGGATGGAATAGAAACTAAGAACAATGTTTGTTGGTTAAATAGTCAATTGACTCACAGGCCTATTCAGAATGTTTATCTATTAATCTTAGAAGTATGTGTACTATACAGGCAGTATTTGAGGGATTTTCTAAACTTGTTGGAGATAAGCATAACAGTAACTTAATATGGTCAACTTAGTTACTAATACAGTCCAACATAAAGCCTTGGAATGTGGTTTATGTCACTTATCTTATACTTTAAATTTATGAAATATATCCGTCTTCTTCCTCAAGGAAAACACTCCTATAGAGCATAAGAAATTAAATAATGATAGAAAGTATGACAATTCTTAGGAATAGATCAAGCAAATGGTAATGAAGAGGTGGAGGGCTTTCCAAAGATGACTGGAAAATGGAATTATTTTAGATTTGTACACTGCTGCAGGATGATAACTTACACTACAATCATGGTTTGACAACAAGATGGGTTCCGTTTAGCCTACTCATGACTTCCTCCCAAATTTCCAGTCCTTAGTAGAGTTGCTTCTGGTTCACCCTACTCATGTTTTCCCGTTTTCCTCCCAAATTTCCGGTGCTTTGTAGAGTTGCTTTCTGTTTATCATTTGAATGCTATTCATATATAGGGTTATACCACAACATCACCATTCATGTTGATTACATTTACTTATTTTTTAAAATTGTGAATTTAAAATAGTGAATTTAATTAATAGTTTGAAAATTTACTTTCAAACCTATTTATAATATTCATATGAATATTTTAGTAATTTCCAAACAAAATTGTATAAATAAAAAAATTCAACTAATTTAGTATAAGCATTGTACAATGGGGCATCCACAATACTAAAGTACCAAGATGAGACTGAGAATAAGTATAAAATATCTTTTTAGTGATTAGGCTCCAAGATAATCATATAGTCAGTAATAATAGGTCTTTAGAATTATTAAAAAAAAAAACTTATCTTTCTCCACTCACATCATCCTATAATGCATTGTCACATCATCCCATAATGCATTGTGCACACTTAAAACTAAATTCTGAAACCTGAACCAATAATGCATTGTGCACATTTAAACCTAAATCCTGAATACTGAACCTTGAAGATTAAAGTTTGAGAATCACATGTCATGCCATACTCATAAATAGAGTAACCAAATTGAAGAGTTTTGTTAGTTGTCTTGTACAAATAATATAACTCATTTTTCTTGTTTTTCTAGGTCAAATGACTATTTTCTCTATGATTTTGAGAGTTTTTATCTAACTTTTTTTGTGTTGGTATATTGGTGATAGATCTTTACTTGGTAAAATGTTTTATTTATTTAGTTTGATTAGGAAATATATTTATTTAATAATTGGATATAGAAGTTTTAAACCTGCCTTGACCAAAAATTTGATGCATTTAATACTTTCATACTAGAATTTGAATTTGAACACCAATGGGTTTGGGCTTTCCAAAGATTAGGATGCAAATGGGAGAGCTAGGTCCTTTTTTACATGCACAAAGATTATGAATTTCTTCATCCACATTACAATTTTTTTTTCAAAAGGCATATGTGTTACATTATTATTGGTAAATTTCTATTTAAAATTGTGTTCAAACTTATTTTATTATTTATAAGATTCATTTTTTGTCCCATTCATCACATGGAAAGAGATAAAATTGAAATTAATTGTTCATTTTCAAAATACATTGTAGTTAATAGCTTTGACTAAACTACATGAAAACTTTCCAAAAATAATTTAACTAGATTTATAAAATCTTGGAAACTAAAATAATATAGTAATTACAACGTAATTATATTAAATAATAATTTATTAATAAGATAACCAGAACTAACATAATTAAATACATTTAATCCTTTAAAAGTAATGCAAAAGATGTACAATATATCTAATTATATTATATTTTATGATAAACTTACAATTAAATAATTTAATGATAATAAAACTACCGCAACTTACATAAAAAAAAAAAAAATTTTACATTTATTAAAAAACAAAAATACATACATACTATTTAAATAATAAATAAATAAAATATTAAATAGTAGGTAAAAAGTAAAGCAGTTCTCTAAAAAGCAATGAATTTTTAAAATTTTTGTTATAAAAGTTTACTTTGACAACTTATTTTGTATGACAAAAATAAGTTGAACCACACTAGTTGGTTCGAAACACGTAGGTCTTTTTCATGTGATTTACGCGGAAGCTCTTCTTATAACTATGATGGATCACAGAAGTCTCAATTCATTTGTCCTTACCATGAACCACACTAGTTGGTTCGAAACGACAAAGGTCTTTTTCATGTGATTTAAGCGGAAGCTCTTCTTATAACTATGATGGATGAGAGAAGCCTCAATTCTACAAAAATAATACACCTCAACAAATACAAATTTTGCATCGTAAAACATTTTCCAACGCTGCAAAGACCATGAATAGTGTAAGTCAAATTTTTTTAATACACTGCAACAAATTTCCATGGTAAAAAATTTTCCAAAGCTGCAAGGACCATAAATAGGTGTAAGTCATTGTTTTTAATTTAATTTTTATTCTTTTACTGGATTTTTTTTTTTAATCTAATCTTTGAGAGGTATTTTTTTGACTTTTTAGGACATAGTACCGGAAAACCAAGAATTTGATTGTTGAGTCTTCTACCCAAACCACGGATTTTCAAAATTTTGAATAAATTTTAACTTCAATATTTGGAATAAGTTTACGAATTTGTCACCTCAACCTTTCCTCGAAATTGTATAAAATCTCTACAGCCATCCATATGGCAGGGTAGGAGAGGTCCAGACTAAGAATGCTCTTCTGTCATGGTCGATTCTTATTTCTAACTTCATAGAAAAGTTATTGCAACTTGACATGCTTAGGAGATAGCCAGATATAACAAAAGTTGTGATGACCAGATAGGGCTATCTCCAACACATGTCAGCCTCAATAACTTTTCTATGGGGTTGGAAATAGGAATCACCCTCTGTCATGCCTGGAAAAAGCAGATCAGCATGCCTGGAAAAAGCAGATCAGCGTACTAACATGAACCCTCTGCAAACCATTCTATTAATGGGACAAGTTGTTAATGGATCCAATTTTGCTGCACCATGACAATCCACACTCTGTTCTATTTATTTAAATAGTTTTAGATGGAGTTTCGGGTGTTTTTGTGTTTGAAATAGATTTGGAGTTATTTTATTTGTGTTGTTGTTTAACTGGTTTCATGATTTTTTAAATGCATCTATCACATTCATAAAAATTTGGCCAATATTTTTAATTAAAAAATTTAAATGATAAATCACATTACTTAATTCAAAACTTTCATGATTCTGAGATTTAAATGATAATCCTATTAATTAGTTAGAAACCTTCTCCAATTAATTCTGTTAAAGGAGGAAGCTTTTTAAATATTTCTACTCACAGCAACCTCAGAAATTTTAAAATCTATTTTATGTCCCAACCCAACCTCAGAAATTTTAAAATCTATTTTATGTCCCAACCCATCCTGGTTCTGCATTCCTCATAGATTATTCTAAAGGTAGAAATTGTACTTTTCGATGAATGTCCACCTCAAAATATAAATGCTATCTGTGGGCTATCCATAAAACAGTGTTTTAACAGGTATAATAATGTACAGGGACATTATCACATGACGAGAGCAGCACACCAGATCCAAAGCCGAGATGGAATCCGAAGCCTGAACAGGTTCAGATTTTGGAAGAGATATTCAATTCTGGTAAGGTGAACCCTCCACGACAGGAAATTAAAAAAATCACCACTCAGCTGCAAGAATTCGGAGACGTTAGGGAGGCCAATATCTTCTACTGGTTCCAGAACCGAAAGTCCAGATCCAAACAAAAGCAACGACAACAGGCTGCACAGGGGTCTAGATCTAGCGCAGAGAGCACTAAATCAGATCAGCCAAAACAGACAATTTTCTTCTTTGTACCATGGTGGAGAGATATTGTAGTAATATTTTTATTTTTTATTTTTTATTTGTTGTTAATTTCAATTTTTTTCCATGTAATTAATTATGTATTTCATTTTTCAAACCTTTAGTTTACATTTTCCAACTTTTAGTGCTTCAACTTGTAGCCAAAGATATTATATTGTAAAGATATCAATTTTATTCAAAGATAAGGTTCTAGATTATTTGGACAAGGTTCTAGATCATTTTAACAACTATATAAGATATGTGATATGAGCTCAACATGTCAGTTGTAGGAACTGAAATTGAGTGGGGAGGATAACATTCCTCCCAAAGACCTAATTTGAAACCTGAACCAATGCTATTTATTTGGAAAATTCTTCAATATGGATTTTATTTATAATGGTTTTTCCTTAAGAAGATGGGTACTTCACAACTTTGGGGATCTATTCAAATATGGATAGCATCATAAGATATCTTGAAAAGGATGGATCACCTCAAATTACTTAAGGATGGATGTTATAATTCATAAAAAGAAATTGGAAAGACTTTTAGAGAAGAAACTAGAACTAACAAAGTAGCCTCTAATAGTGGGTAGCATAATGAATAGATTCTAGATAACATTCGTAACAATAAGGATTGCAAACTTATCCTTGCAAGTGATATGTAAACTTATATGGATATTCCATTGGGCAATTGGCCACAACAAATCTAGATAGATATATTTGAAAATATGATACCTAGACCATGAGGCTTAATTTCTTCGTAGATTCATTAATTATTGTATTATTCTTATGCATATAATAGACAAAATATGGAGAATAGAGAACATCTAAACAAAAATCACAAACCAAAATCAACACAATATATGATCTAGGAAACCCTTACAGGAGAAAACAGAATTATAAGGTGAGGCTACAATGTCATCACTTTCTCTCAATGCAAGTTGTTCGAAGCACAAAAGTGTGATAGCTATCACACATGATCTACTACATAAACAATCTTTGTTGTATCTCTCTTTATTAACTCTCACCTACTTTACTCATCCATGGAACAAAACGAAATCAAATAGAATGGATCCCCTTTTCCTCCTAGTCGCTTGATTATGGCATGCCGTGATAGCCTGCTAGTAGTTAAGTTTGACTCCTCCAACTTTTAACTAGATTTAGAATATTGATTCTTTGTAACAACCCCTCGTTGATTTTCTATGTAGTAAAATAAGGCCAAGGTCATGGAACACATATTCCAAGCTAAATGATGGCCAAAACATTGAAATGGGTATCACTTGTGATTTATTAATCGCTATGAAAAATGGAAAATGCATTGGCAAAGGCAAAGAGGCATTAATTGACATTCCTTTATGAAACTAAAGGAAAATAGGAGAAAATGAAGGTGAAGAGACACTAATTTGCATGCAAGGGAAATTAGAAGAAAAATGAAGGAATATGAAGAAAATAGAGGTACCAATGATCACAAGGCCTCAAATAAATAGTTGATGACTTTTGTCAATTCAGTTTTAACTCTCTCCTTTCATTCTCACTTTCATACACTTGCAAACTTAGAGCATTCTTGGAGTATCCTTGGAGCACTCTAGCATTGGCTTGGATTGGAGAAACAAGGTAGAAGAAAGCAATGGAGTGCAAGGAAATAGTTGGATCAACAGTTACAGCTGGATTTCTTTGTAGGTAATAGGTTGCATATGTGATCTCTTTACTGGTTTGTGGACGAATGATGCATGCATGTGATTCCTTGGTTATGTGCTTTCAGTTGCATGAAAGATGGAAGATTGCATAGATTGATAGTGGTTTCGGCCTTGCCTTACCATTTTCTATATAGATATGGTGTTGTTAGTTTCCCACTTGTTTTTATGATTGGTGTTGAGTGTCCCTATGGTTGTAGGTTGGAACATGTTGGACACCTAATCCTCAATGGGTTAATGTGAAAGCCGAATGGACAAAAGGAGTCCAAAAGACCTTGGGATGTGAAACCCAATGGTCACATGTACTATAAATGTAAATCATTTGTTAATAAAAATTGTACTCACATGTTTTATCTTTCATATTTATCTTGTTGCCCATGTATGTTTAACATGGTATCAGAGCAGGCGATGTTGGTCCTGTTCCAATTTGAGCCACTTATTTTGTGGTCTCTATATGTATGTCAGTTTTGTCTTTCTCCTAATCAGAATTGAGTAGAATTGCCACCTTATAAAGCGTTTTACTGTTTGAAAACCTGCTAGTTCTGCCCATTACCTGTAACGCTCCATTAATTCATTGTTTGCCAGAAATCTGATGCCTCTCCTACCTGGCACTGTATAAGCTGCACCTAACTCTAGCTATTTCAAGACTCTCTTCCACATTACCTGAGCCCTCTACCATATTCCATATATAAAGTCCTGCCCCCTCCACAGTCGCTGTCAGGTCTGAACGCTACATTACCTGTGCTCTCTGGCTCTTTATAAACATTTCATACAAAGCACTGCTTGGTATAAGTTGGTGTCAGTGATCTGTTTTCTGATTGGCTATTCTGACATGGTAGCTATTCTGATTACTGGCTAATCCCCTCGACAGTGGCAGAGAGATATCGTTCCTCTGACGCCGCTTTTCTTTATGCGTTGAGTCTCTGATTCCCTTACCTTGACATATGCGCCATTCCTACTCCTTTGTTGAAGCTACCAAATTCACTGCAAACGAATGCAAATGAAACATTGATGGGAATATCTGATTGAATGGGGGGTATTGGTGGTGGACTTGCTCGTGCCCAAGCTGCCTTAAGAGGACCTGCGTTTCATTATCAATGTCAATGCTTGATATGCATACGCTTCCAGCCTTAAGCCTTCCACTCGAGCACGGGACCTAAAGTGAATACCTCACTTTTAACTCCATCGACGTATCTGCAACTCCCGCCTCGATGCATTTTGCAGCAAGCTCTTGCCAATTAGAACTGCGGCTCCTCCTTTTGCCGATTTGACCCTCTTTATTGCTCATGCGAGATTTTTCTTCACTACCATTTTATTTTGGGTCACCAAGTTCATTTGGGTTGGCTGGAATCTGCCATAAGCGGATTTCTGGGACTGCTTTTTCACCTGGACGCAGATATATTTGAACGCTGACACTTTCAACTGGTATTTGGACATAGATATAGTTGAACGTTGGTCGTTGTCACATCATGTTAGTGGTTCTTCAAGAGCTCATATGTTCTTTATAGAATTCTCTCCTCTGAAACACCTTGTTCTGTACCCCAGTATTAGATCTTTGGCATAGGATACTGTCTACTTGCAGTTGATATGTGGCGTTGGATGTTCCTCTTGAGCTCCAGCTAGAGAACCATACCGGAACGATAGAATTTCATTCTGCACACATTATAAATATGCAAGGTTGTTTTGTATGCCTTAGAAATGCATAACGACATCAGAGTGACAGAATTTCATTCTGCACCAATTATAAATATGCAAGGTTGTTTGTATATCTTAAAAACACCTGTTTTAGTTATATATGTCAAAAATGCTTTGCTTTCAGCTATTTGAATATAGGTTCATAACTTTTCTTTCAATTTTTTTCATGGACGAAGGTTGCATGGCAAAAGTATACTGTACTTGTACATTCTGATATATGAATTTGAATTTAATTATTTAGCCAAAACAGACCATTTTCTTCTTTGTACAATGGGCAATGGGGGAGAGATATTGTAGTAATATTTTTATTTTTTATCTTTTCTTTTTGTTAATTTCAATTTTTTTTTTCCATGCAATTAATTATGTATTTCGTTTCTCAACCTTTAGTTTACATTTTTCAACTTTTAGTGCTTTAACTTGTAGTCAAAGATATTATATTGTAAAGATATCAATTTCATTCAAGGATAAGGTTTTAGATTATTCGGACAAGGTTTTAGATCATTTTAACAACTATATAATATATGTGATATGAGCTCAACATGTCACTTGTAGGAACTGAACTTGGCTGGGAGGATAACATTCCTCCCAAAGACCTAATTTGAAACCTGAACCAATGCTATTTATTGGGAAAATTCTTCAATATGGATTTTATTTATAATGGTTTTTCCTTAAGAAGATGGGTACTTCACAACTTTGGGGATCTATTCTCATATGGATAGCATCATAAGATATCTTGAAAAGGATGGATCCCCTCAAATTACTTAAGGATGGATGTTATAATTCATAAAAAGAAATTGGAAAGAATTTTAGAGAAGAAACTAGAACTAACAAAGTAGCCTCTAATAGTGGGTAGCATAATGAATTGATTCTAGATAACATTAGTAACAATAAGGATTGTAAACTTATCCTTGCAAGTGACATGTAAACTTATATGGATATTCCATTGGGCATTTGGCCACAACAAATCTAGAAATATATATTTGAAAATATGATACCTAGACCACGAGGCTTAATTTCTTCTTAGATTCATTAATTATTGTATTATTCTTATGCATATAATAGACAAAATATGGAGAATATAGAACACCTAAACAAAAATCACAAACCAAAATCAACACAATATATGATCTAGGAAACCCTTACAGAGAAAATAGAATTATAAGGTGAGGCTACAATGTCATCACTTTCTCTCAATGCAAGTTGTTGGAAGTACAAAGCTGTGATAGCTATCACACATGAGCTACTACATAAACCATCTTTGTTGTATCTCTCTTTATTAACTCTCAGCTACTTTACTCATACATGGAACAAAATGAAATCAAATAGAATGGCTCCCTTTTTCCTCCTAATCGCTTGATTATGGCATGTCGTGATAGCCTACTAGTGGTTAAGTTTGACTCCTTCAACTTTTAACTAGATTTATAATATTGATTCTTTGTAACAACCCCTAGTTGATTTTCTATGTAGTAAAATAAGGCCAAGGTCATGGAACACATATTCCAAGCTAAATGATGGCCAAAACATTGAAATGGGCATCACTTGTGATTTATTAATGGCTATGAAAAATGGAAAATGCATTGGCAAAGGCAAAGACGCATTAATTGACGTTCCTTTATGAAACTAAAGGAAAATAGGAAAAAATGAAGGTGAAGAGACACTAATTTGCATGCAAGGGAAATTAGAAGAAAAATGAAGGAAAATGAAGAAAATAGAGGTAACAATGATCACAAGGCTTGAGATAAATAGTTGATGACTTTTGTCAATTCAGTTTTAACTCTCTCTTTTCATTCTCACTTTCATACACTTGCACACTTAGAGCATTCTTGGAGTATCCTTGGAGCACTCTAGCATTGGCTTGGATTGGAGAAACAAGGTAGCAGAAAGCAACGAAGTGCAAGGAAATAATTGGATTATTTCTCTGTAGGTAATAGGTTGCATATGTGATCTCTTTACTGGTTTGTGGATGAATGATGCATACATGTGATTCCTTGGTGGATGAATGATGCATGCATGTGATTCCTTGGTTATGTGCTTTCAGTTGCATGAAAGATGGAAGATTGCCTAGATTGATAGTGGTTTCAGCCTTGCCTTACCATTTTCTAGATAGATATGGTGTTGTTAGTTTCCCACTTGTTTTTATGATTGGTGTTGAGTGTCCCTATGGTTGTAGGTTGGAACATGTTGGACACCTAATCCTCAATGGATTAATGTGAAAGCCGAATGGACAAAAGGAGTCCAAGAGACCTTGGGATGTGAAACCCAACGGTCACAACATGTACTGTAAATGTAAATCATTTATTAATAAAAATTGTACTCACATGTTTTATCTTTCATATTTATCTTTGTTGGTCCTGCTCCAATTTGAGCCACTTATTTTTTGGTCTCTATATTTATGTCAGTTCTGTCTTTCTCCTAATCAGAATTGAGCAAAATTGCCACCTTATAAAGCATTTTATTGTGTGCAAACCTGCTAGTTCTACCCATTACTTGTAGCTCTCCATTAATTCATTGTTTGCCAGAAATCTGCTGCCTCTCCTACCTGGCACTGTATACGCTGCATCTGACTCTGGCTATTTTAAGACTCTCTTCTACATTACCTGTGCCCTTTGTCTGCCATATTCCATATATAAAGTCCTGCCCCCTCCACAGTCGCTGCCAGGTCTGAACGCTGCATTACATGTGCTCTCTGGCTCTCTATAAACATTTCATACAAAGCGCTGCTTGGTATACGTTGGTTTCAGTGATCTGTTTTCTGATTGGCTATTCTGACATGGTAGCTATTCTGATTACTCGCTAATCCCCTCGGCAGTGGCAGAGACATACCGATCCTCTGACGCCACTTTTATTTATGCGTTGAGTCTCTGATTCCCTTACCTTGACATATGCGCCATTCCTACTCCTTTGTTGAAGCTACCAATTTCACTGCAAACGAATGCAAATGAAACATTGATGGGAATATTTGATTGAATGGGGGGTATTGGTGGTGGACTTGCTGGTGCCCAAGCTGCCTTTAGAGGACCCGCGTTTCATTATCAATGTCAATGCTTGATATGCGTACACTTCCAGCCTTAAGCCTTCCACTCCAACACGGGACCTAAAGCGAATACCTCGCTTTCAACCCCATCGATGTAACGGATGTGGCATCTGCGACTCCTGCCTCGATGCATTTTGCAACAAGCTCTTGCCGATTAGAACCGCGGCTCCTCCTTTTTCCGATTTGACTCTCTTTATTGCTCATGCGAGATTTTGCTTCACTACAATTTTATTTTGGGTCACCAAGTTCATTTGGGTTGGCTGGAATCTGCCATAAGCGGATTTCTAGGACTGTTTTTTCACCTGGACGCAGATATATTTATACGCTGACACTTTCAATTGGTATTTGGACGTAGATATAGTTGAATGTTGGTCATTGTCACATCATGTTAGTGGTTCTTCAAGAGCTCATACGTTCTTTATAGAATTCTCTCCTCTGAAACACCTTGTTCTGTACCCCAGTATTAGATCTTGGTCATAAGCTATTGTATACTTGCAGTTGATATGTGGCATTGGATGTTCCTTGAAGAGCTTGTTATCAGTCGAGCTTAAGGCTCTTGATTCTTGTTTAAATCTGTCTCTATTCTTTTATTTATTATCCCTCCTACTTATACCTAGTTGCTGCTCTAGTAAGCATTTTCAGTAGAGTAAATTTTGAGACAGGCACTGGTGACTGGAGGTAATGCACAAGTAGAAGGTTCTGAAGTAGTACATGTTCCATATCTATTATCTTTCCTAGGTCTTGTCAACAGGCATCAAAATGGGTTGTTCTGATTGCATAGGTAACGAGACATCAAGTCTATGTAACAACATGTGGTTACAATCTGCTTCAGTTTGAAAAAGCTTAGTTTTTCCCTTAGCATGCACTTGTGCAATAAAATTTTAGTTAGCAACTCCTTCCTCGGCGGCAAGCAAGGGTGAATTGTTGTTAAAGAGCAGGGTCTTCACTTGTATGATGGTGCGTTGTATGTCTTGAAACTCTACTGGTGGCACTGCCCAGGCAACTGATAAAGTAGATTTCTTTCCCTTTTAGTGGCTTATTGAAGGAACTAACAATCGTTTCCCTCATTTAGGAGATAGTTTGAATACCTAGTGAAAGTTTCAAGCTAGTTTCATTGTGGGCCGAGTTACATTTTCTTCTTGGGTTGTGTATCACTCAAAGACTAGAGCATATGGTTTATAGGAGGTGAAGTATTGTTCTCAAGGGGACACATTTTGTTTCTCGCTATGCCTGCATATTACCACAATTCAGAGTTGAAGTGGCTTGGGTGTTAAAACACCCACTGTCATATAGTGTGGACTTGTGCTTCCATTTATGGGCAGTGTATTTCTCAAGCTAAGCATGGAGTTGTCATGAGCTATAACTGCTATATGTATCTATACTAATGGCTATCATCAAATATTAGGTTCCATATCAAAAAAAAAAAAATGTTATGAGTTGATTTTATTCAACTCATGTTTTGTTTTTCATAAATATTTCTTATAGGTGATGGCCATGGACAAATTTGGAAGTCTTGTGTATAAAAATAGGGACCATTAATGTTGCAGGCTTCAAATCCAAAGAAGAATAAATTCCCTTCCTCACAGGCCAAGTTTTTCACTATTGAGTTCGAACTGGGAGAAAGAAGTAACATGGTATGGTTTTTTGAGTTTGAACAAAATTATGGCATTCAAAGAGTGAAGTCAGCATATAAAAGGATTTTCCAATAGGAACACATACTGGTACTTTGGCAATTTTATTTGCAGCAGGTGTTGAGATATAAAAATTTTCAATAAATTTGCATTGTCCAGTTTGTTGGTTCCTTGCAAATTTTGGGAAAGAAAGAATTAGTGTTGAATACTTAAGTTGCTTCCTGGTATGCTTCAAGACATTGCAGAAGGCTCAAAGTTTGTATACTTCCAGTATTTCCAATTAACATAATTTTGTTGCTCTTGTGTGTCATGCAAAATACAAGCAACCTGTAGATTTGGAGGTCGAAGAGATACAAACACAATCTATATATATAGTGCATTGATTACTTGATTCGATTGCTGCATAAAGAGTTTGGTGGGCTGATTACAATCTTTTATGGAGAAAAGTTTTGTCGGTTGTATTGTCAGAACATAATGATGGTCATGAGTAAACTCTTATTTTTATGTAATGGATTGTAATTGGTGCTTGTTGGTTGCACATTTATCATTTGCTAACATTTATAAAGGATATTGTTGAGTACTGCGAGTGGGTATTACTTTTCTGTATTGAGTAGTAGTAGTGATCGTTTTTAAGGTGTAATTCTGAAATTAAAGAAAAAATGGCTAGAATCAATGAAGTATTAGAGTTCCTCAAAACTCTCATATTGTCTACTACTCATGATACATTAAAAGTCGGAAAAGTTTCTCTCACGGACATTTAGGTCTATCTACAAAATGCATAAGAGAATATTGAGTTTTTGTAGCTTGAGACAAAGCTATAGCAGGAAGAATTATAGCAGTGGAGTCATCATTCTGAACTTGTTCCTGTTCAGAAGATTGAAATAGACTCCCATACACAACAAGATAATAATGTTACAGTTGGTTCAGATTTAATACCCAATAAAGAAGCAGTTGTACATGTAAATGCAGAAACTCAGTCTAGACTTCCCAAGCCCATCATCAGACCTTGGGAACAACTTGTCCACAACAAGCACAGAACCGGTCTTGGATATGAGAAGGACTTGTCCTTTCATATTCTAAACTACTCAAAGCCCATTCAGTTTCAGATTGTTGGATTCATTCATGACAGTTCACCTGCTCCTCGTGACAGTTCAGTTTCAGCTGTTCCAGACTCTGCCCATCTTCCACAACAACAACAACAGATTGTGAAATGCCAACACCGTGACTGAGTTGGCCATTTGAAAGATCACAGTTTTGATGTTCATCCATGTAAGCACTATCATAAAGCCACCCATTATTCACACAGATGCTTCAGAGACAAACGTCTTGCAAGAACAAAGATTCATCTTGGATGGATCGCTTCTTGGCAATGGGTATCAACAACCAAGAAGATATTCCAATCACATGTCAGAACTTCTTCCAGAGTATTGAACAGTCTTGCAGTTGAGTTTTCTCCATCATCTCACCTTGTATCTAACAGGGGGGGAAATGATGGTCATATACAAGCTTCAAAGTCACATCAAGCGAGCCTGAGCCACAACCTGCCACACCAGTTTCAGAGTTGTAGCCAAAAACAAATATTCCCCTAAGCACGCCTCCAGTTGGTAATCTGGGACACTTCCTCTAGCAAAAGACTCCAACTTCTTGCCAGTTTTTAGAATAGTTCCAGGAATTACATTAAGAATTCCAGAGTTGTTGGTCATCCTTAAACTATCACAAGTTGAGACTTCCCTTTTCAGGTTGAAGTTCTCCCTTTTATGCGGGGTGAGACCTCCCTTTATTTGTTGAAGGTTTCCCTCTTCAAAAAAATAGGAGCACTTCCTCTAGCAGAAGATGTCAGCTTCTTGCGAGTTTTGGAAGAGTTCCAGGAATTGCACTAAGCATTCCAGTGTTGGTCGTCATCCTTAAACCACCACCCTTTATACCAACATTTCAGAGAGCACATTCAGCCTAGTGCTGCCATGCATTTTTGCACATTTTGTATTACATCTCTCTGCTTGGACTCATACATAACCCTTCGGATTAAGGGGGGGAATGTTGGACACCTAATCCTCAATGGGTTAGTGTGGAAGCTGAATGGACAAAAGGAGTCCAAGAGACCTTGAGATGGGAAACCCAATGGTCACAAGATGTACTATAAATGTAAATCATTTGTTAATAAAAATTGTACTCTCATGTTTTATCTTTCATATTTATCTTGCCGCCCATGTGTGTTTAACAAAACAAATGATCTAGAAGCCCTAGAACAACTTCGGTTGAGTTACTAGTTCCTAGAGCTGTAGGTTGGAACAAATGCTTTGGAACCGTTGTTGGGTTGAGTTACTAGTTCCTCAAGTTGTGGTTGGAACAAACACTCTCGATGTCTGGAAGATTTTGGGTTGAGTTACTAGTTCTTGGAGCCTTGGAAAACTTAGGTAAAGACCAATCAAGTTGATGTTACTAATTTATGGTTTTTAGAAGTGGAATCATTGCAGCAGAGGGTTGAGGTGGTTTGGCCTCTAGAAGCCTTAGTTTGGTTTTTTTTGGTTTAACGCATGAGCTCCCACATTTGTACTTGGAATATGGCATGGGGTGATTGAATGAAAGAGAGATTTGGTTCAACCCAATCTATGGTTGGGTTGTATGTGGAAGTCCCTAACTTGGTTTCCATTTTCATATGTTAATAAGAGCTATTTTCCAATCATAGTCTATGAGAAGTTATGTTGGCTATCATGACGGAATTATGGCTTAATTTCCATGGTAACTTTATATTCTGGTTTATATGTTAAGTTATATGTTGGTTATATGATGTACTCTACGTATGGCTCTTGATATGTTTTTTATAAGTTAATGAATGGTTGAGGAATACAAGTGCTAACAAGTGTTATTGTAGCTGGTTAGAGAGGGCATAAATCCTTCTTCGTGATTCCCAAATGAAGTTCAAACCTTCACATTTAGATATGCAATCATGACCTATAACTTAATTATTTTCAATATGTTTTATGAAATGTTTGTTGTGTAATAAACATGTCCTAGTCAATATCTTGTTCAAGTTTGTTATGGTTAGCTTGTTATCATGTTAATCTATTTTGGAAACTTATAAGAAATTATGGGTATTGGTCTAGAGGATTTCTTGAAAAAGCGACATGGATCTCGTAACTGCTAGAACATAACTAGAAATTTTCGTTCATAATCACATGGAGGCAGGCCTATGCATGTGACTGAGACCTCATCACCACACCCATGTTGTGTTGTGTATGTGGTTGGGAAGATTCTATGGTAAGAAGATCCCTAGCTTAGGGATTGAGCACCTAGAGTGGTTTGTAGGCCCCTGAGTCAGCTATAGTCCCTGAGGGTTGTCTATTAAGTTGTCGGTATGACAACCCCACTTCTATAACTAGAACTTGGAGGTCGAGTCATATCATAGTGACACTCATCTCATGTTTACCCTTTCAAGCTTAGAAAAGTGGGTAATTGTGAGAGGGATTGTTACAGATTAGTATTGAAGCTTTCAGGTTCTAAAATTTGGACTCGATGGGCTAATGCATATGGTTAGACATACATGTCAATTATTTATGTGTTCATCATGCATGCATGTAGGTTACTTCTTGTAATGATCATGACATTTATGTATGAGTTGATATCCTTGTGAAGATTATTTCATCCTAGTCTCGATTTACTTTAGCATTTAGAGATCGGATAGAGTTTGGTGAGCATGGGGTATTGGAGGAATTCATTAAGAAGTTGAAGCATTGTTATGAATAGTCAAAGAAAAAATCCAAGTCCCACATGGATTGGAGACGGAATGAGAAGAATAAAGGAAAATGTGTTAAGAAGTGAGGAAGAAATCAAGATGCAAGTGATAAGGAGAACATATCATGCTATAAGAAGTTCAATGTAGTTTATAGAGGACATGAGTCTCAGCTTAAGGAGCAAGATAAGGGCAATTGTAGGAAGCCTTTTGAGGTGTTGGACTTGTGTAGGAGAGAATCACAAGAGATATTTTCGATAGGATCAAGGTGGCAAACTTCAAATTTACATTGCTCAAGCGGCACAGACAATTGGAGACATTGGTCATTGTATTCTGCATATTTATGCAATGGAAGACAACAAGCATGCTTATCATCAAGCAACCATTATTGAGATGGAAGGTAAGATTCATGATACATTTTTTTTCTATTTTAATTGACCCTAGATATAACTATAGTTATATCAGCCCTGGCCTAGTGGATAAGTGTTGCTTGAATAAGGAAGTGCATGCAAATTTTGGTTGGTTCATCTAACTACAAGGACTAAGAGAAGAGTTTATCATTGGGTGATATTTTGTACATTTGAGCTGAATGGTATGCCTATGTCAGCACATCTAAATGTGATTCCTTTTCATTCATATGATATGATTTTAGGTATGGACTGGCTATTCATTCACAAGACTAAAGTGGATTTATATGAAAAGGCTATTGAATGCTTGGATGATGATGAAGAAAGGATAATCTTGAAAGGAAAGAAGAATCCTACATCAGTAAAGATGGTTACAACTATGGAAGAAAAACATAGACACAAGAAAGGATGCTTATTATTTGCAGTGCATATTTCCAATGGCAAAGGGAAGGATGTGGAGGATGATGAAGTATTGAAGAAGTATTTGGTGTTGCACCAATTTCAAGATGTGTTTCCGGCAGAGATTCCAGTGTTACCGCCTATAGGGAACTGTACTTCTCTATTGATTTGATGCTAGGGGAAACACCAATAGCAAAGGCACCTTATAGGATGATTACTTTAGAGTTGGTGGAATTAAGGTTGCAGCTGAAGGAAATGCTAATGATAATACGTAAGGTTGGGTATGTCGCCTTGGGTTGCACCAATATTATTTGTAATGAAGAAGGGTGGTACTCTCAGATTGTGCAATGATTATAGGAAGTTGAAAAAGGTTACCATCAAGAACAGGTATCCATTTTTGCATATTGTTGACTAGTTTGATCAGTTGAAGGGAGAAACAATGTTCTTGAACATTCACTTGAGATCTAGATATCATCAAGTTCACATCAAAGAATAATAGATTTACAAGATTTCATTATGTACTAGTTATGGGAATTATGAGTTCGTAGTGATTCCTTTTTTTCTTACTAATTCTCCAACTAGTTTCATGTGTTTATGAACAATGTGTTGCATCTTTATCTGGGAAAGTTTGTGATAGTGTTTATTGATGACATATTGATATATTCTAAGAATGAGGAAGAGCACGAAGAACAACTAATAGTAGTATTTTTATTTTCTAGAGAGTAGTAGTTGTATTCTAAGCTCAACAAGTACAATTTATTTCAAACTAAAGTTCATTACTTGGGACATGTTGTTTCCAAGGGATAATAGTGGACATGGAAAATATTAAATTTATCATGGAGTCACCAACTCTCAAGAATGTGGATGCATGAAAATCATTCATAGGACTAGTAGGTTATTACAATAGGTTGATCAAGAACTTCACATGGATAGGTTGATCCAAGCTAAATGATGGCCAAAACATTGAAATGGGTATCACTTGTGATTTATTAATGGCTATGAAAAATGGAAAATGCATTGGCAAAGGCAAAGAGGCATTAATTGACATTCCTTTATGAAACTAAAGGAAAATAGGAGAAAATGAAGGTGAAGAGACACTAATTTGCATGCAAGGGAAATTAGAAGAAAAATGAAGGAATATGAAGAAAATAGAGGTACCAATGATCACAAGGCTTCAAATAAATAGTTGATGACTTTTGTCAATTTAGTTTTAACTCTCTCCTTTCATTCTCACTTTCATACACTTGCAAACTTAGAGCATTCTTGGAGTATCCTTGGAGCACTCTAGCATTGGCTTGGATTGGAGAAACAAGGTAGAAGAAAGCAATGGAGTGCAAGGAAATAGTTGGATCAACAGTTACAGCTGGATTTCTTTGTAGGTAATAGGTTGCATATGTGATCTCTTTACTGGTTTGTGGACGAATGATGCATGCATGTGATTCCTTGGTTATGTGCTTTCAGTTGCATGAAAGATGGAAGATTGCCTAGATTGATAGTGGTTTCGGCCTTGCCTTACCATTTTCTATATAGATATGGTGTTGTTAGTTTCCCACTTGTTTTTATGATTGGTGTTGAGTGTCCCTATGGTTGTAGGTTGGAACATGTTGGACACCTAATCCTCAATGGGTTAATGTGAAAGCCGAATGGACAAAAGGAGTCCAAGAGACCTTGGGATGTGAAACCCAATGGTCACATGTACTATAAATGTAAATCATTTGTTAATAAAAATTGTACTCACATGTTTTATCTTTCATATTTATCTTTTTGCCCATGTATGTTTAACATGGTATCAGAGCAGGCGATTGTTGGTCCTGTTCCAATTTGAGCCACTTATTTTGTGGTCTCTATATGTATGTCAGTTCTGTCTTTCTCCTAATCAGAATTGAGCAGAATTGCCACCTTATAAAGCGTTTTACTGTTTGAAAACCTGCTAGTTCTGCCCATTACCTGTAACGCTCCATTAATTCATTGTTTGCCAGAAATCTGCTGCCTCTCCTACCTGGCACTGTATACGCTGCACCTGACTCTAGCTATTTCAAGACTCTCTTCCACATTACCTGAGCCCTCTACCATATTCCATATATAAAGTCCTGCCCCCTCCACAGTCGCTGCCAGGTCTGAACGCTACATTACCTGTGCTCTCTGGCTCTTTATAAACATTTCATACAAAGCACTGCTTGGTATACGTTGGTGTCAGTGATCTGTTTTCTGATTGGCTATTCTGACATGGTAGCTATTCTGATTACTCGCTAATCCCCTCGGCAGTGGCAGAGAGATATCGGTCCTCTGACGCCGCTTTTCTTTATGCGTTGAGTCTCTGATTCCCTTACCTTGACATATGTGCCATTCCTACTCCTTTGTTGAAGCTACCAAATTCACTGCAAACGAATGCAAATGAAACATTGATGGGAATATCTGATTGAATGGGGGGTATTGGTGGTGGATTTGCTCGTGCCCAAGCTGCCTTCAGAGGACCTGCGTTTCATTATCAATGTCAATGCTTGATATGCATACGCTTCCAGCCTTAAGCCTTCCACTCGAGCACGGGACCTAAAGTGAATACCTCACTTTTAACTCCATCGACGTATCTGCAACTCCCGCCTCGATGCATTTTGCAGCAAGCTCTTGCCAATTAGAACTGCGGCTCCTCCTTTGCCGATTTGACTCTCTTTATTGCTCATGCGAGATTTTTCTTCACTACCATTTTATTTTGGGTCACCAAGTTCATTTGGGTTGGCTGGAATCTGCCATAAGCGGATTTCTGGGACTGCTTTTTCACCTGGACGCAGATATATTTGAACGCTGACACTTTCAACTGGTATTTGGACATAGATATAGTTGAACGTTGGTCGTTGTCACATCATGTTAGTGGTTCTTCAAGAGCTCATATGTTCTTTATAGAATTCTCTCCTCTGAAACACCTTGTTCTGTACCCCAGTATTAGATCTTTGGCATAGGATACTGTCTACTTGCAGTTGATATGTGGCGTTGGATGTTCCTTGAAGAGCTTGTTATTAGTCGAGCTTAAGGCTCTTGATTCTTGTTTAAATCTGTCTCTATTCTTTTATTTATTATCCCTCCTACTTATACCTGGTTGCTGCTCTAGTAAGCATTTTCAGCAGAGTAGATTTTGAGACAAGCACTGGTGACTGGAGGTAATGTACAAGTAGAAGGTTCTGAAGTAGTACATGTTCCATATCTATTATCTTTCCTAGGTCTTGTCAACAGGCATCAAAAGGGGTTGTTCTGATTGCATAGGTAACGAGGCATCAAGTCTATGTAACAACATGTGGTTACAATCTGCTTCAGTTTGAAAAAGCTTAGTTTTTCCCTTAGTGTGCACTTGTGCAATAAAATGTTATTTAGCAACTCCTTCCTCGGTGGCAAGCAAGGGTGAATTGTTGTTAAATAGGAGGGTATTCACTTGTATGACGGTGTGTTGTATGTCTTGAAACTCTGCTGGTGGCACTGCCCAGGCAACTGATAAAGTAGATTTCTTTCCCTTTTAGTGGCTTATTGAAGGAACTAACAATTGTTTCCCTCATTTAGGAGATAGTTTGAATACCCAGTGAAAGTTTCAAGCTAGTCTCATTGTGGGCCGAGTTACATTTTCTTCTTGGGTTGTGTATCACTCAAAGACTAGAGCATATGGTTTATAGGAGGTGAAGTATTGTTCTCAAGGGGACACATTTTGTTTCTGGCTATGCCTGCATATTACCACAATTCAGAGTTGAAGTGGCTTGGGTGCTAAAACATGCGCTGTCATATAGTGTGGACTTGTGCTTCCATTTATGGGCAGCGTATTTTTCAAGATAAGCATGGAGCTGTCATGAGTTATAACTGCTATATGTATCTATACTAATGGCTATCATCAAATATTAGGTTCCATATCAATACACACACACATATATATATATATATATGTGTGTGTGTGTGTGTGTGTGTGTGTGTGTGTGTTATGAGTTGATTTTGTTCAACTCATGTTTTGTTTTTCATAAATCTTTCTTACAGGTGATGGCCATGGACAAATTTGGAAGTCTTGTGTATAAAAACAGGGACCATTAATGTTGCAGGCTTCAAATCCAAAGAAGAATAAATTCCCTTCCTCATAGGCCAAGTCTTTCACTGTTGAGTTCGAACTGGGAGAAAGAAGTAACATGGTATGGTTTTTGAGTTTGAACAAAATTATGCCATTCAAAGAGTGAAGTCAGCATATAAAAGGATTTTCTAGTAGGAACACATACTGGTACTTTGGCAATTTTATTTGCAGCAGGTGTTGAGATATAAAAGTTTTCAATAAATTTGCATTGTTTAATTTGTTGGTTCCTTGCAAATTTTGGGAAAGAAAGAATTAGTGTTGAATACTTAAGTTGCTTCCTGGTATGCTTCAAGACATTGCAGAAGGCTCAAAGTTTGTATACTTGCAGTATTTCCAATTAACATAATTTTGTTGCTCTTGTGTATCATGCAAAATACAAGCAACCTGTAGATTTTGAGGTCGAAGAGATATAAACACAATCTATATATATAGTGCATTGGTTACTTGATTCGGTTGCTTCATAAAGAGTTTGGTGGGTTGATTACAATCTTTTATGGAGAAACGTTTTGTCAGTTGTATTGTCAGAACATAATGCTGGTCATGAGTAAACTCTTATTTTTATGTAATGGATTGTAATTGGTGCTTGTTGGTTGCACATTGATCATTTGCTAACATTTATAAAGGATATTGTTGTGTACTGTGAGTGGGTATTACTTTTCTGCATTGAGTAGTAGTAGTGATCGTTTTTAAGGTGTAATTTTGACATTAAAGAAAAAATGACTAGAATCAATGAAGTATTAGAGTTCCTCAAAACTCTCATAATTTCTACTACTCATGATACATTAAAATTCAGCAAAGTTTCTCTCACAGACATTTAGGTCTATCTACAAAATGCACAAGATAATATTGATTTTTTGTAGCTTGAGACAAAGCTATAGCATGAAGAATTACAACAGTGGAGTCATCATTCTGAACTTGTTTCTATTCAGAAGATTGAAATAGACTCCCATAAACAATAAGATAATAATTTTACAGTTGGTTTAGATTTAATACCCAATAAAGAAGAAATTGTACATGCAGATGCAGAAACTCAGTCTGCACTTCCCAAACCCATCATCAGACCTTGGGAACAAATTGTCCACAACAAGCACAGAACCGATCTTGGATATGAGAAGGACTTGTCCTTTCATATTCTAAACTACTCAAAGCCCATTCAGTTTCAGATTGTTGGATTCATTCATGACAGTTCACCTGCTCCTCATGACAGTTCAATTTCAGCTGTTCCAAACTCTGCCCATCTTCCACAACAACAACAGATTGTGAAATTCCAACACTGTGACTGAATTGGCCATTTGAAAGATCACAGTTTTGATCTTCATCCATGTAGGCATTGTCATAAAACCACCCATTATTCACACATATGCTTCAGAGACAAACGTCCTGCAAGAACAAAGATTCATCTTGGATGGATCGCTTCTTGGCAATGGGCATCAACAAGAAAGAAGATATTCCAATCACATGTCAGAAATTCTTCCAAAGTATTGAACAGTCTTGCAGTTGAGTTTTCTCCATCATCTCACCTTGTATTTGACAGGGGGGAAATGATGGTCATATACAAGCTTCAAAGTCACATCAAGCGAGCCTGAGCCACAACCTGCCACACTAGTTTCAGAGTTGTAGCCAGAAACAAAGATGCCCCTAAGCATGCCTCCAGTTGGTAATCTGGGACACTTCCTCTAGCAGAAGACTTCAACTTCTTGCCTTTTTTTGGAAGAGTTCTAGGAATTGCATTAAGCATTCCAGAGTTGTTGGTCATCCTTAAACCATCACAGGTTGAGACTTCCCTTTTCAGGTTGAAGTTCCCCCTTTTATGCGAGGAGAGACCTCCATTTATTGGTTGAAGGTTTCCATCTTCAAAACAATAGGAGCACTTCCTCTAGCAGAAGACTTCAGCTTCTTGCCAGTTTTGGAAGAGTTCCGGGAATTGTACTAAGCGTTCCAGTGTTGGTGGTCATCCTTATACCATCGCCCTTTATACCAACATTTTAGAGAGCACATTCAGCCCAGTGCTTCCATGCATTTTTGCACATTTTGTATTGCAACTCCCTTCTTGGACTCATACATAACCCTTCAGATTATGGGGGGGAATGTTGGACAGCTAATCCTCAATGGGTTAGTGTGGAAGCCGAATGGACAAAAGGAGTCCAAGAGACCTTGGGATGTGAAACCCAATGGTCACAACATGTACTATAAATGTAAATCACTTGTTAATAAAAATTGTACTCTCATGTTTTATCTTTCATATTTATCTTTCTACCCATGTGTGTTTAACAGAACAAATGATCTGGAAGCCCTAGAACAACTTTGGTTGAGTTACTAGTTCCTAGAGCTATAGGTTGGAATAAATGCTTTGGAACCGTTGTTGGGTTGAGTTACTATTTCCTCGAGTTGTGGTTGGAACAAAAACTCTCGATCTCTGGAAGATTTTGGGTTGAGTTACTAGTTCTTGGAGCATTGGACAACTTAAGTAGAGACCAATCTAGCTGATGTTACTAATTTATGGTTTGTAGAAGTGGAATCATTGCAGCAGAGGGTTGAGGTGGTTTGGCCTCTAGAAGCCTTAGTTTGGTTTTGTTTTGGTTTAACACATGAGCTCCCACATTTGTACTTGGAATATGGCATGGGGTGATTGAATGAAAGAGAGATCTGGTTCAACCCTATCTATGGTTGGGTTGTTTGTGGAAGTCCCTAACTTGGTTTCAATTTTCATATGTCAATAAGAGCTATTTTCCAATCATAATCTATGAGCAATTATGTTGGTTATCATGATGGCATTATGGCTTAATTTCCATGGTAACTTTATATTCTCGTTTATATGCTAAGTTATATGTTGGTTATATGATATACTCTACGTATGGCTCTTGATATGTTTTTTATAAGTTAATGAATGGTTGAGGAATACAAGTGCTAACAAGTGTTATTGTAGCTGGTTAGAGAGGGCATAAATCCTTCTTCGTGATTCTCAAATGAAATTCAAACCTTCACATTTAGATATGCAATCATGACCTATAACTTAATTATTTTCAATATGTTTTATGAAATGTTTGTTGTGTAATAAACATGTCCTAGTCAATATCTTGTTCAAGTTTGTCATGGTTAGCTTGTTATCATGTTAATCTATTTTGGAAACTTATAAGAAATTATGGGTATTGGTTTAGAGGATTTCTTGAAAAAGAAACATGGATCTCGTAACTACTAGAACATAACTAGAAATTTTCGTTCATAATCACATGGAGGCAGGCCTATGCATGTGACTGAGACCTCATCACCACACCCATGTTGTGTTGTGTATGTGGTTGGGAAGATGCTATGGTAAGAAGAGCCCTAGCTTAGGGATTGAGCACCTAGAGTGGTTTGTAGGACCTTGAGTCAGCTATAGTCCCTGAGGGTTGTCTATAAAGTTGTCGGTGTGACAACCCCACTTCTATAACTAGAACTTGGAGGTCGAGTCATATCATAGTGACACTCATCTCATTTTACCCTTTCAAGCTTAGAAAAGTGGGTAATTGTGAGAGGGATTGTTCCAGATTAGTATCGAAGCTTTCAGGTTCTAAAATTCGGACTCGATGGGCTAATGCATATGGTTAGACATACATGTGAATTATTTATGTGTTCATCATGCATGCATGTAGGTTACTTCTTGTAATGATCATGACATTTATGTATGAGTTGATATCCTTGTGAAAATTATTTCATCCTAGTCTCGATTTACTTTAGCATTTAAAGATCGGATAGAGTTTGGTGAGCATTGGGTATTGGAGGAATTCATTAAGAAGTTGAAGCATTGTTATGAGTAGTCAAAGAAAAAATCCAAGTCCAACATGGATTGGAGAGGGAATGAGAAGAATAAAGGAAAATGGGTTAAGAAGTGAGGAAGAACTCAAGATGCAAGTGATAAGGAGAACATATCATGTTATAAGAAGTTCAATGTAGTTTATAGAGGACATGAGTCTCAGATTAAGGAGAAAGATAAGGGCAATTGTAGGAAGCCTTTTCAGGTGTTGGACTTTTGGAGGAGAGAATCACAAGAGAGATTTTCCATAGGATCAAGGTGCCAGGCTTCAAATTTACATTGCTCAAGAGGCACAGACAATTGGAGACATTGGTCATTGTATTCCGCATATTTAGGCAATGGAAGACAACAAGCATGCTTATCATCAAGCAACCATTATTGAGATGGAAGGTAAGATTCATGATACATTTTTTTCTATTTTGATTGACCCTAGATATAACTATAGTTATATCAGCCCTAGCCTAGTGGATAAGTGTTGCTTGAATAAGGAAGTGCATGCAAATTTTGGTTGGTGCATCTAACTACATGGACCAAGAGAAGAGTTTATCATTGGGTGATATTTTGTACATTTGAGCTGAATGGTATGCCTATGTCAGCACATCTAAATGTGATTCCTTTTCATTCATATGATATGCTTTTAGGTATGGACTGGTTATTCATTCACAAAACTAAAGTGGATTTATATGAAAAGGCTATTGAATGCTTGGATGATGATGGAGAAAGGATAATCTTGAAAGGAAAGAAGAATCCTACATTAGTAAGGATGGTTACAACTATGGAAGAAAAGCACAGACACAAGAAAGGATGCTTATTATTTCTAGTGCATATTTCCAATGGCAAAGGGAAGGACGTGGAGGATGATGAAGTATTGAAGAAGTATTTGGTGTTGCACCAATTTCAAGATGTGTTTCCGGTAGAGATTGCAGTGTTACCGCCTCATAGGGAACTATACTTATCTATTGATTTGATGCCAGGGGAAACACCAATAGAAAAGGCACCTTATAGGATGATTACTTTAGAGTTGGTGGAATTAAAGTTGCAGCTGAAGGAAATGCTAATGATAATACGTAAGGTTGGGTATGTCACCTTAGGGTGCACCAATATTATTTGTAATGAAGAAGGGTGGTACTCTCAGATTGTGCAATGATTATAGGAAGTTGAAAAAGGTGACCATCAAGCAAAGGTATCCATTTTTGCATATTGTTGACTAGTTTGATCAATTGAAGGGAGAAACAATGTTCTTGAACATTCACTTGAGATCTAGATATCATCAAGTTCACATCAAAGAATAATAGATTTACAAGATTTCATTATGTACCAGTTATGCGAATTATGAGTTCGTAGTGATTCCTTTTGTTCTTACTAATTCTCCAACTAGTTTCATGTGTTTATGAATAATGTGTTGCATCTTTATCTGGGAAAGTTTGTGATAGTGTTTATTGATGACATATTGATATATTCTAAGAATGAGGAAGAGCACGAAAAACGACTAATAGTAGTATTTAGATTTTCTAGAGAGTAGTACTTGTATTCTAAACTCAACAAGTACAATTTATTTCAAACTAAATTTCATTACTCGGGACATGTTGTTTCCAAGGAAGGGATAATAGTGGACATGGAAAAGATTAAATCTATCATGGAGTGGCCAACTCTCAAGAATGTGGATGCAGGCAGATCATTCATAGGACAAGTAGGTTATTACAATAGGTTGATCAAGAACTTCACATGGATTGGTTATCATATCACATCTTTGCAAGGAAAAGGGAAGAAGCTTGAATGGATAGAGGAGTGTGTAGCTAGTTTTGAGCTATTGAAGCATTTTCTTAAAATGCTCTAGCCTTGAATATTTCAGACCTAGATAAAGAATTTGTGGTTATTACATATGCTTGCAAGCAAGGACTTTGTGGAGTCATGGTGTAGGAATGATAAGGGGTATGCTATGTGTTATAGGCCATTTTGTCGCATCTAGTCAATAGGCCTACAAACTAGTTCAATCAACATCCTTTTACCCCTTTTCATCACCCTTGTACAAATCCCTAAGAATGAATATTTCTAATCCCCATGTTTATGCCTCTAACTACTTCATTTTAGTCATTTTTAGGCCCAATGCACCCTGGCCCTTGGCCAGTGTTTACTACTAGGTTGTCCTACTCTGGGCTTGCATTGATCAACTACAAGTTGCTCAATCTTGGGGATGCACTGATTCTAGAAAATTGGGAAGAAAAAAGAATCTGAAAGCTTCCTCTTCCATAAGATTCTAGTATATGTTGTAGCTATTTAACCTGGATAAAATTCCCCAATATTATCCTATCCTACCCTAGAGTTTTCATCCATTATCCCTTGATCTCATATTTCCAGCAAGAGTGGATCTCAAGCCTATAATGGTTAAAGGATAAGAATTCATGAACTACCTCCATCATCTATATATTTACCTCATTCCACAGGCACCTAGTTGGTTGTTGTTGACTTTTGGAGATTAATTCTACCCTTGTGCTACTATTGTGAGAGACATTATTCCATGCATTGGGGCAACTAAAGGTGCACTTTATGGTAAGGAAATTACAAGTAAACTTGGAGAAGCTCCTCTACAAGATCAACAACTATTTTTATTTGTAACTCACTCCATTTCTATTAATGCAAAGAGTTCTATGTTTTCCTATATATGATGTTATGATTTCAAGTATTTCAATACCATGTTGATCTATTCAATAAATTAATTAGATAGTTCTATGTAGATCCCATAGATAATTGGCTCATGATGTATGATTGTGCATGTTCTAATTATAGCCATCAAAGCTAGGATTGTAGCATACAATCCAAGGAATGAGGAAATCATACGACATATTCCAGGTAGGCTTCATATGGTTATCTATTTACTTAAAGGAAAACATCAACTTTTTTTTCTTTATGTTGTTCTAGGTCATTCCACCACGCCGAGGGAAGATACTTTTGTCTACAGTCATAGATTCTGCATAACCCTATGAGTTAAGCAAGTTGAACAAGCAAGAGAAAAACTATGTGACTCGTGATCTAGAGTTAGAATCTAGCATTCATGCATTAAAGATGTGGAGACATTATATTATTGGAAGGAGGTTTGTCTTGATGAGTGATCATAGTGAGCTAAGGTACTTGTTTGACCAAACCAATTTGAATTCTCAACAAACTAGATGGTTGGATACCCTCAGTGAATTTGACTTTGAGATTAGGTACATCTAAGGCAACGAGAACAAGGTTGCAGATTCTCTTAGCAAGAGAGTATAGGTGAGTCATATTGCAACTATGAGTGCATATGGACCATATTTTTAGGATTCAATCTTACATGCAGGGCATCATGATCACATGTACCAACAACTAAAGATGATATTGTAGAAATAGGGTGAAGGTGATAGGTAAGAGGCATATCACCTCACAACAAATGGCTTGGTGAGATTCAGGAGCATGATTTATGTGTTGGATAACAGTGAATTGAAAAAGCTTATATTGAGGGAGTTTCATTTCAATCCATATTCGGATCAGCTATGATATGAGAAGACTTTGATAGTTGTGAAGAAATTCTACTATTGGCCGAACTTGGAGAAGGAAGTGGTAGAGTATGCTATTAGATTATTTTACTATCAATAGGTGAAGGTAGAGTGTAATAATCCAACTGGTTTGTTGTTATTGATTCTAATTCCTAAATGGAAATGGGAGGTCATTCCCATGGACTTCATTACAAGTTTTCCAAGGACATTGAGAAAACATTATTCGATCATGCTTGTGGTTGATAGGTTGAGAAAGGTAGCTCACTTCATTGTAGTAAATTCTACAAATTTATCTGGTGAGGTAACTTAGATTTTCATAATGGAGATAGTGAGGTTGCATGGTGTTCCCACTAAGATCATATCAAACAAAGATGTTAAGTTTACTTCCAAGTTTTGGAAGTATTTGTTTTTAGGCTTTGGGACGTTGTTGGATTTCAATACAACTTATCATCCATGGGAAGATGGATAGATGGAGAGAGTTAATAGGATTCCTAAGGACATGTTGAGGTTTTACATGTGATTTCCGTGATGTTTAATTGGTGCATGATGCATGCACATGATTCCTTGGTTATGTGATATCATTGGGATGGAGGATTTCCTAGATTGGTAGTAGTTTCAAACTTTCCTTACCATTTCATGGATAGCCATTGTGTTTTGGGTTTCCCACTTGTTTTTATTATTGGTTCTTGGGTTTCCTATTGATGTGGGTTGGAACAAATGATTTCGAATCCCTGGAATAACTTTGGTTGAGTTATGAGTTCCTAGAGTTGTAAGTTGTAGAAAATAGTCTTGAATGCTTGGTGGGTTGACTTATTAGTTCCTAGAGTTACAGTTGGAACAAATTCTCTGGAGTCTTGGAAGGATGTGGGTTGAGTTACTAGTTCTGGGAGCCCTAAACAACATGGCTAGAGATTGATCTAGTTGATGTTAGTAATTTCTAGACCATAGAGGTGGAATCACTATGGTTGACGGTGAGGTGGTCTGGCCTCTGGAAGCCCTAGTTTAGTTTTATTATTATTACTATTATTTAAATCATGAGATCCCACATTCATGCTTTGAATATGGCACATTGGTGATTAGCTGAAAGAGATATTTGGTTCAACCCAATCTATGGTTAGGGGGTACTAGGAATTCCTTGACTTGGTTGGTGTTTTCATAAGTTAATAAGATTTATTTTCTAATTATAGTCTATGAGTATTTATGTTGTTTATCATGTTGACATTATGGTTTATTTTCCATGGTTTTTATTTTGGTTTATATGCTAAGCTATATGCTAGTTATATGATGTACTATGCCTATAGATCTTGATATGTTTTTTGTAAGTTAATGAATGCTTAAGGAATGAATGCACTAACAATTGCTATTGCAACAAGTTAGAGAAGGAATAGAGCCTTCTTGGTGATTCTCAGATAAAGTGCATACCTTCATGTTCAGATATGTATTCATTACCTATAACTTACTTGATTACCATATGTTTGACGAAATGCCTATTGTGTAATACTCATGTCCTAGTGAATATCCTGTTCAAGTTTTGTATGGTTAGCTTTGTTATCATGTTAATCATGATTTTGGAAAGTTACAGGTAGTTCTAGTAGTGGTTTGGTAGCTTTCCTGAAAAATCGACATGGGTCTTGCAACTGCTCGCACAAAATTAGAAAATTTCAATCATAATCGCATGGAGGTAGGCCTATGCATGTAATTGGGACCTCATAATCACAAGTGCTTTGGTTTGCATGTGGATGGGGAGTTTCTCTAGTGAGAGAGGCCCAACTTAGGGATTGACAACCTGTGGTTGTTTGCATACCCCTGAGTGGTATCTAGTTGTTGAGGGATGTTTGTAAGGTTTTCGGTGTGATGACCACGTTTCTATAATTGGAACTTGGAGGTAAGGTCATATCATAGTGACACTCATCTCATGTTTACCCAGGTGAGCTTGTAAGAGTGGGTAAATGTGGGAGGGTTCATTAAATTATTCTACAATATTATTTGTTATGATCATGTGTATATCCCATTTTTGATAAATAATGGTGGCTCAAAATGGCTTCGAAAGTTCAGGACCCAAAAAATACCAAAAATAAACAATTACCGAAATAGGAAATTGTGCTAAAAAATAAGAAACTAAATTTAAAACAACATTGGGGGTCCACATGGAATAGGTAGGTGGCCACCAATATCCACCCAGATCATGAGCATACTACTACCTCTTCTTCGAGCTTATTAAACCATAAAGAAGACACCCTTTTGAGCATATTACTACCACTTCTTTAATCTAGATAAACCACAAACAAGACACCCTATTGAGTATCCTTTTACCTCTTTTACGGGATTGTTAGAAATTAACAAAAAATAGAATATTAAGCTTAAATATTTTCTTTCACGCTAGATAAACTATGAAGGAGATATCAACTAATAAAAAGAGACTAAGAAAAATGTTGATCATTTATCATTTTAAATGGTAGCCCATTTTCCTTGAATGTGGCATCTAGTTAAATTAGTACCTTACATATGGGTCTTATATTTCCTAGGAGTTGTATGTTGTATATCAGTAATTTTACTCCAATAGTTGGTTACTCTTCTATTCATTATAGAGTGCACTTCAATGCCTCCTACTTTGTTGCATGGTATCATATGTTACTCATTATTCAAGTTACCAAGTAGCTTTTGTGTCATGCCAAAATATGTTCAAGGGAACTCTAAACCTTAGTCATCGATTTGCAGTCTCTTGTTGATATTTTGTGTCAACCATCCTTATATCAGTTGTACTTGGTGAATTCATATGTTCACATAATCTCCTAGTATATTATGTGTCGTCTAATGCGGGATACATTGAGGCCCTTTAATGGATCTTCTCTTGTCGATCTTAGCTCATTATCTAGTAGACAATGTTAGAAAATAATAGTACATTAGAGCTTGTATTCCTCAATGGTGTGATTCCTCATGATCGATATTGGGCTTACCTCATCAAATCATGATTAATCGAATCCATGAGTGTTCAACTTTTGCCCATTTATTCACATTTTTTTGGTTATACTAGGTACAATGGGATACATTTTCATCATTGGTGGTTCGCCTCATGTTAATTAATGGTATCCCTGAATGAATATGTTGTAATAACTACAACGACCCTCCAAAAATTTTCCTATGCTTCGTTTTGGAGCCTCCCTTCTAAATTACAGTAGCTCGCCTTGTGCTGACCCAAGTACTTGTGATTTGATTCAGCCTCATCTTTGCGTCATGGCTTGTATCTGCTTGACTTACTAGCTAAACCACAAGCCAATCTCTTGACTTGGTTTCCACCCAGTTTCAATCTTGCCTTAGAGAACTGTGCAATCCTTGAGCACAACTAGCCTTGCTCTATAGAATTGTATAGTCCAAGCTGACAATGAGCCTTCAACTCTAAAATTTCACAGATCTAGTTGACATCCAACCTTCACCTGGGAAATTTTGTAGAGACTACGAGGCAGCCCAAAACAACTCAACCAAGAAATTATACTGACACCTCTTGCTCAAAAGCTACTTAGTGCATGGGCCAGTGAGTTTCCCATTCCTTCCCAGAACCATGCAATCTCTCCCGGAAATGCATGACATCTTTTACCGAAAAAAAAAGAAAAAAAGGAAAAAGTGAAAATGCATCCCTAGAAAAAAGGGATCCATTTTTAGCAACCTAGAGGAGACACTTGAGTGATTTTGGAAACTTCCGCCAAGTGTCATTTTTTCCTTGACTTTTGGCCTTTGCATCATAAACCCTAAATCGACCAAATCAATTTAATCGATGTAGCTAGAGTTCATTTTCACATTAAATCTTGGAGCTATGGCATTCCCGAGGATATTAAGGAACCTTTAGTGTGATTGTCGTTGCTTTTCTAGGTAAGTCTTGTGTTTCTAGTCTTTGATCTCTTTTCTGTTGCTTTTTCTTGTTTAGCTTATGAGAGTGTTGTTTCACTTGTTTTTTTGAATGACTTCTCAATTTTTAACTTTATTTAGCTTGTAGAAGTGTTATTTTAAGTTTTTTATTTCCTTTCACGAGTATCGCATGCATTACCCATTTTTTCACCAACTGTCATTGTTACATAATCTCTCTCCACATGCTTCATTTTCCTTCATTTTGATTGATTCCTACACTTTTTTTACTTACATGCATCACCACTCAGTCCGATCTTCACTCAAAATCTCAATAGTCTTTAGATCTACTCATTTTCACACTCCTCTTGGGTAGATCTAGGTTTCCCTTGCCCAAATCTCACTTTCCATTACATTATTTCCACATTCAGGGAGCTAAAGGCCTCAACCTTGACTTATCAATTTTCGCAAAGGCTGCCTTGGCCTGACTCCGATTATTCACTGCACAGTTCCAAGAGCGAGTCTCCTGGTCCTAGACACTGAGACTATGCAATGCACCATCTCTCTTGGCTTGTGCCCAGAATAAAATTCACATTGCGTAGTTCCAGGAGGAATCTAGTCACGTTTGTCAACTAGGATTGCATAATCCCTCCCAACATTTTCCCAGTTTGTTTCTTTGATCTTGTCTTGAAGTTATTTTGGTTTAAGATAACATTTACATGCCATGATTTTCCTCTCTATCTCAAGGAACAAAAGTTATTGAGCATCCCTCTAACATTTATAGTTAACATGGCTTGCAAAAGAGATGCATCGAAGGAAACTATTAAGAGTAGTACTAGGGAAGAAGTTGAGAAGGTCTAAGTGAACTTTTCAGTTTATGCAGACATTGAGTTCCTCATTGAGAAGGGCATGAAGTTTACATTGAAGCAGATCAAGCATATCTTTGTAGAGGACATTAGGGAGGAATTAGAGGACTTGTAGTTTTATATTAGTATCCAACAGTCATGCTTTTACAATGTTCCATGCAAGTACACCACCTTCCCATGTTCAGACATTATCAGCTAGATTTCCTCACACACAGATCCATAAACTATGACAATGAGAAGTACGAATGCGATAGAGCTTGACACCTCAATGCATAGAACTATCATCAGATGTATCATTTACCTTAGCCAGCGAGGCACATGGAAAAACCTTTCTATGCCACTCATAGCCAGGTGAACATGAGAAACATAGTCAAGCATTGAGTCAAAGAGCCGTCAAAGTTTGGATAGAAACCCAATCATGTTTACAAGACAAAGTATCTTAGGAAGGCCTATCAATTCTTGATCATATTTGCATACCAACTATGTGGTCAAGAGAGCACCAAGACCTTTCTTGAAGGTTGGGTAGTTTTGTTAGACCAGTTGGTGAGAGATGGAAGGCCCTTCAATTGCTTAGACTTGTTGGCTCATCTGTTGAAATTCCATGTGACTAATGCTTGGAATCCACCCAAGGTTGAGCAAGCGAAATTATACATGTTTGCATATTTAGTGGATGCAATATATACCCAGCACTAGCTTCCTGGCATGAGATAGAAATGGACACAGAAAGAGCTAACTGACCATTTCATCATCCCATTGTACAAGTTGATCTTTGAGCATGATCTGCCTTGCATGTCCCAAGAAGAGATGGAGGAAATACTTAACATTGTAGACTGGTATGCCTCACCTAGTGGCACCTTCATCAGAAGGTTTAGCGGTGTGA
>APFE030839172.1:4569-18106 GCA_000404065.3 Pinus taeda
ATGCCCCCAAGCTTCATTACATTCACCTAAGTAGACTACTCATGGCTATCAGGTGGATGGAATGAAGGTTCATTTATGAGATCAAGTGAAAGACTCGACTGGGATTTTACGAGATCTAGTCAAAGATTCGACTTAGAACTTGGAACCATGTTTCATTTTTTAATGAGCTTGACACAAGACAAGGAACTCTACTCATATTCCTTGTTTCATTTTGTAACGAGGTTTACACAATAGAAAGAACTATCCTCATATTCCTTGGTTTCATTTTTTTAACGAGGTTGACACAAGACAAGGAACTATCCTCGAATTCCTTGATCACAACTCATAAGAGGTCATGAAATAGTGATCTAGTTCCAATGCCCCCAGTACATGATGTACAACATCACTGAATTGATCATCAGTTGATGTAGGTATGGAACATGTTGCCACATAATTAACTCATGGTGGGGATGATACCATTGGTACAAAGGAACCAATTAGGAAAGATGGTTGACTAGGAGCCATATTTGGACTGGGAAATGAAAGCTGGTCAACATTGACAATTTTGCCTTCATGCGGGAAACAAATCACTCAAAAGAGTGTTGAAACAATAGCTCCCATGTCATAAACATAGTCGTTCCAAGAAGTAAGTTATAATCTAAAGGGCTCGGGACTACCATCACGTTCATAGAAATGATTTTTCCTCCCAAAGTAGTAGGTAATTGAGGGAGGATCCCTAATGGTTGACTGGTTCCTCTATTAAAACCCAATAGATTCTGGGTAACTGGCACAAGTGGTGACGAACCAAGCACTTGCCAAGTAGTTGAGGAAAGGATACTCACTAATGCATATTCATCTATAATAGTGCCAGATACAATCATATTACAAACCTGTACTATGATCTGGAAAGGCACATAAGAAGGAAGGTGGAATCGTGCCAGTCGATTCCAATCAAAGGAAGTGACTAGACTACTTGGAGGGGGTACTGTAGAAATGGGAGAATTAACCCCTTGAGTTACAAGAAGGGGAGGATTTTCCTCCTGTCTTGATGGAACAGGAGGATTGCCCCCAAGCTCATTAGAATCTGAAGAAACAAAAAGAACTTGAGTGGTATCATATTCAATCTCTTTGGGAAGGGTACGATTTACTGAAGGTGAAATCGGGTCAACTTTTACCTCGACCTGTTGATTTAGGTCACGTATAGACTCATAGGATTCACTTTTAGAGAGAATGGGTTTGACCAACAGTTGAATGGGGTGAGTCAATTCATCAACTAATGAAGGATTTAGGGACAATTTCCTATAACCAGATGGAAGTCGCTGTGGTGAAGCAAGACGATTATCCAACACTTTTTTGGCTTCATCTAGATAGGGACAAAGGTGAATGGGATGATTCCCTTCACATAACCTACATGGAAAATTAACTTTTCCCTTCTTTCCATGATCTTTACTGCCACTAGTTGATGTTGTGTCACCAACATGATCTCTAGAAGGTGATGACATAGGATGATGTGAACGAGAAGACCATTATTCTAAGATCTGTGGGATATCAGGAAAATTTTGAAGAAGATGGTCTCCCGCACAAAGTTTGCATGGATATTGAACTTTGTGAGGCTTGACAGATAGTTTCTCATCAGATGTTGCATTTAAAGAAATGGTTTCTTGGTTTACCCTCTATTGAATTTGCTTCTTATTCTTCTTCTTCTTCCCTTTCTTCTTCTTCTTGGCCACCTGGTTACGAGTACCAATACTTTCACCAGGCGAAGAGGAAGAAGGGGAGGAAGAAACAACCGAGGAAGAAGGCAAAGGGTCAACTTTAGGATCAACTGGAGGTTGATATTGTCTAGTTGGAGGTGTACTCAATTGTGGAGAAATCACGACATTTTGAACCAAGGAGGTTGAAAACAACCATACTGGCAAGCCAATGGTAAATCTCAAAAGGGGCAATGTAGCCATATAAGGAGTACCAATATTTCCGGAAGGAGGAAAAGGACTAGGATTCCCATCAAAAGGAATTCATTGATTGGTGGACTCCGTATTTTTCGCCATATATTTCAACCTAAGATCAACTAAGGAGCGAGCATGGAGGATGTTATCCGCGGTCAATTAATTTTTACGACACTGGAACACAACTTTGCTTTTTCATTTTTAAAGAGTCTAGAAAAAACAAAATATGACTCTAGTCGCCTTCGATGTTTAATGATCCTAAAGGGACAAGTGCTCAGATGATCCTTTTACTTTTAAAGAGTCGAAAAGGAATGAAAGTGATTGCTCTAGAGGTTCTAGACAAGAGGGTTTACTAGACAAATCACAAAACCATAATATACACCTTGGTGATAAATGAAAGAGAAATTACCCAAGGATTTTACATACGGAAATCAATCTTCCTGAATATTGTATTCAGTGTGTTGTGATCGATAAGGTGGCATACTCAGCTTCCTAGGGATAAAGGATTTTAACCTATTGGGGTCTCCCACCATATACTCGACGGTACAGGGAGCACAAGTTTGTACTAACACTTATCGAATTAGAGAGGAGGAATCACCCAACCTTAGTGAAAATGACAACCACTAGGTTTAAAGACGTTGGAAAATGTCTCTAGCCTAGACATCTAGATGTTTTCATTAAGTTCCAATGCATTATTAGATTAATTTAGATAAATTTTAAGTTGATCTTCTTTAAAATTTGCTTTTGAAGGTTCACCACGAGATGTTTCTTGAAATTCCTAAGAATGCAACTAGAACGAGAAGCACTCTTTCCATTCAATTTAACAATGAAAATCCTAGCCACTAGGGATAGAGAAAACAAGTACTTTTTGATCAATCAACAAAGAGCACAAACTAGATGCAATTCCCTAAACCATTCCTTTCAAGCATTCACAAACTTTAATTTGCACAATGCATGTTTTTCTTTTCAAATCCGTTAATGTTATGATGAACAAAAAGGAAATATGCACAATCGATCAAAAATCTCTTTTCATAAAAATGACGATTTACGACAATTTCTTTTAAAGGGAAAGGAATACTGTACAACACTTTTGATTTTAAAGAAAAGAATATTTTCAAAACTTTAAATGAAGAAACAAACAAATGCACACATCAATAAATTGATCTTTCATGAATGAAGACTTTACGACAATTCAACTTTCGAAAGAAAAGATGATTTTACGACACTTTCTTTCGACAAAGATCAATCAACTATATTGTAAATTTGACTATAGACTAATAATGACAAAGAAAACATTAAAGAAACATTAATCAATCCAATCAAAGTAGGGCTGGACTAAGGAGATGAAAAACTATTTTTAGAGATAAGACATCATTGATATTCAGCAAGCAAGAAATTAGAAGAATTTTGGCAAAAACTCAATCCAAAGGTGGGAATTTAACCTAAGGTTTATCAGCGCAGGTCAAAGAGGAGCTAATTGCGCTACAGAGCACTGTCTCTCACTAAAGCATGCGCTAATTTCAATGATTTCAAGATTGATCAATACAGGTCAAAGAGGGCCTATTTGCATTGATCAGCGTAGGCCAAAGAGGGCTAAACTGTGCTAATTAAAACATTCCAAGGTAAATTAGCACAGGTCAAAGAAGTCCTAACTATGTTGCATAGCACTGTCTCTAAGGCTAGCCTGCACTGATTTTTGTGAGGCAACTCAAGAGTCATTTAACCTCAAATTTTGACCAAAATTCAATGCAAAAGGCTGAATTACAACAAGTAAAGTATGTCAAAGTGTCTAAGGAGGTGGATAAGCTACTAAAATGGTTAAGATATCCCAAGCAAAGTCGCCAATTTGTCTTGGGAAAATTTAGTGTTTCTTCAAATGTCTAACCCTCCAGATCTAGTAGCTAGTCTAGAAAGAGTAGACAAAGTAATTCGTTGCTTTTCCTATAATTAACAAATAAGAGAAGGAAGGAAAGGTACCAACCTATCACTTCCACTTGATCCCTCTCTCCTTTGATTGATTTCGCCGCTCCTCTCCGTAGTTAACTCACTTGGAAAGTACTTGCACACAAGCCGAGACAGAAACCCATCAAAGCATACAATAATGATCCGCTAACTAAACATATCACAGAATCCAGAATACGATATACAGCATATTAACACATGAATGGAAAATGTTTAGAATTATTTATTAATAGAAAGAAAGATTACAACCCATGAAGATTCATGCTCGATTCAATGTCATCCTTCCAGCTTCAAACCCTTCTCTCCTCATGAAGCAACATTTCGACATCATTACAATACTCTCACTAATCTCATTCAAACAACATTTCATTAGCTCAATAAATTCCAACCTAGACTAGCCTTTGAATGCTTGGTCAATTTATAAATGAATGGAGGAGGTTAAGCCATTAATGGCCCTCATGAATGCTTTGCCAAAATTAGGAAATGGTTCCATGGAGGAAGGGATAATGGATTAAGGTTCATTCATCCTCTTCCTCATCCAAAAGTGAGCTCAATCCATCTGGAAACTTCCAGAAGCATCGATTGGATGAGGAATCCAATGGATTCATTTAAAAAATTCAATGAATTTTGCTCAACGTAGGTGAAACAAAGTCCAATTGCACTACAATGCACCTAGACATTGCAATTCCTACATTGCAATGCAACGTGATAAAGGGCCACCTGCGCTAATCTCCTTAGAGGAATTTTTTGGATGAATGGTGTCAATGAAACTCTTGGGAGGCAAGCATGATGTAGGTTGACCTCATTAGGGAATGAAAACAACTGAATTAGGGATTGATGGACCCTAATAATATGGATCTTGGAAGTCAGGATTAATGTCCCCAGATTGACCTGTAACAACCCGCCCTAAGCCCAGTCCTTCAAAAACAATTTCATTTGACAACAGAGGGGTTTGCAAGGGGACCTTGCTCTCATTGATATCTTTTGGCACCTTGGTCTTTCCCTTGTGAGGAGGGATGTACTCAGGCAATCGAGTGATAGGGTCAGGACCCTAGGCTTCAACTTCCTCCACATCTACTCCCACATCCTCATCATCCATCGAGATATCTCCAATTTCTTCCTCCTCCAGCTCTAGATTGATGGATATTCCCTTCTCCAGTGTGGTGGGCTTCGGTGGGTTTCTTCTCGATAATGTGCACATTGGTATCGCAGGCTACTTTCCCTTCTTATCCTTCGTGCTTTCCTTGGTTGGGGTGGGCTTTGGTCTCGACATCCTTGGTGATTTGGGGATTTCTGCTAATATTTCGACAACCTCGAGAGAAGCTTCTTGGACCTCCATATGAATTTTTGGCACCAACTCCTCTACTTCAGTATCTATAGCTTCAGTGGGCGTCGACATGATGTTCTACAAGAACTCATGTGTCTCCTTTGGCAATGTCTCAAACACTGAATTGGCTATCAGAAGTTCGAAGTGCTGACGGTTCATGTGTGCTTGAGAACTCAACAACTCAATTGTTGAAATGGCAAGTGCTTTTCGTTGGATAACCACCTGTAATTTATAGGGAATTTTAAATTCAAATATGATCATTCCCCCCAAATTCAGTTTATTAATGTTGGATTGGCAATAGATTTTCAAGGATCCAATCCATAAATTCCATCTTAAATGTCGGTCGCCCGCTCCGTTTAGCCATGTTTCTATCGTCAAATCATGAACAATGACTTTAACAGTCACTTTCCAACTGACCTGCATGATTTCTCCCTAGGTAGCGTAGTTCCCTTCACGCTGCCACAAGCCCTGTGACACTTCCTTGCTTCACATAATCCTTCAATTGCGCAGCTCCCTAACCCAGGCAGTGTAGCTTATAGTCCCGCGCCTCCTTTCAGTTGCCTCAAGCACTAAGACTGCGCTACCTTCCTATATTCACATGGCTAGATCGTCAGTGTATAGCTTCAAGCAACTGCCATTCACCTTTCTGGGAAGGGATCTCCATTCAATTTGACCAGTTGTACCACTCCTCCATTGGTAATCTCTTTAATGACATAGGGCCCTAACCAGTGCATTCTGAATTTTCCTGGAAATTTATCAAACTTGTTGTCATATAACAAAACCAGGTCATTTACCTTAAAGTGCGCAGCTTAATGTGCCAATCATGCCATGCTTTTTCTCGCTGCTTTTGGACCTGTTGGTGAAATATAGCTAGAAATATCTCTTCCTCAAGCTCGGCTAGCTATGCACAAACTAGGCACAATGTATTCCATGGGCATTACCGCTTCAACACCATATACAAGCCTAAAGGGTGTTTGTCCAGTCAACTTCTTGCATGTCGTCCAATAGGCCCATAGTACTGCAAGTATTCACAAGTCCCAATCACTTTGCTGAGCATTGTAAACCTTGGTCAGTGCGTTCTCCAACACTTTATTGAATGCTTCCACCATCCCATGAGCCTGTGGGTGATAAAGTGTGCTCTTCTAGTGATATACCTGAAATTCCTCTGTCAGCACATTGATCCTCTCATTGAGAAAGTGCGTACCACTATCACTCATCAAAATCTTTGGACACCCAAATAACATCAAGATATACTCAAAGAGGAACTTTACAATAGTCACACTTGTGCAATCCTTCACAGGTTGTGCCTCCGTACCAATATTTACTTGTTTTATTTTCAGTGCTGCGATTATATCAGGATTCTCAATTTGTGGTCCTTCAACCTCGTGGTGACCTTCTGTTTTAGGGATGTTAATCTTTTGCAGATCCTCATCTTCTTCCTCAGTGGTCACATTATATCATTTCGGCACGTGACTCAGTGGAGTAGTCCAATCGGGTTGCATCAGGTCCAAAGGATCTTGTGGTATCCTAAAGATTGTTGCTTTCACCTCTTGTAGCACTTCATCAATACAGTCAAACTCGTCTTCAAAGTTGAATGTCATTATGAACCCTACACACAGAATATCCCATTCACCTATACCATGGTGAAGCTATGTTTCTAAGTACTAGTTCATTAGGATGACATCCAAGGTGTGACAAAACAAGTGCACCCATTCAAGTTGTGGCTTCACTCCATAAGCCTGAGTCCATTTGGCCAAGTGCGCGTGTGGATCATCCTTTCCATCATACTTGTCTGTCATTCATACCTTTGGTTTCCCAAACCATGTTCTCATCATCCTCCTAAATCCATGCCAATCCTCAAAGCTACCCTTGTGCGTGCCCCATCACCTTGCGGGTGTAGCGCGTAGTGCCTAGTCCAAAGCCTGGAAGCGCTACTTCTTTGGTACCTCCCTGTCGAATGCATCCAAAAAGATATCTACATCATTCAAGCCATCATAAGTGGGCAAATTTCTTACCTCTAACTACACACAGCGTGATGACTGGGTTAGCATGTTACAGCTCAGTGTGGTTACTTCACGTAACCAATTCTGCTAGTTCTCTAATTCTTCATCAGAGTCCGAGGTGCAGGAACTCTCGCGATCCCATGTAATTCTCCATCCACTATTGGATTCACCCAATCTTGGTCTTGCGCTGTTATCTTATAGATACAGTCTAGATCGTCATTGCTCTCATAATCACAGATTGGTTCAGTATAGCACAATCCTTCAGTGGGATCTAGGGGTACTATTACGCAGAGTGATTTCTTTTCAAATATCATCTTTTGATTCTTTAGGTTGATTACCCTGTTCATATTAGTAGCCCAATCAATGCCAAGGAGCACAGGGTAGGGACTGTTGTCATCCACAATTTCTATTACCTCGAAGTCAGCTAGCGCGCTCGCACCCTCAATCTCTATAGTCACCCCTTGTAGCCGCCCCATGGGGATGATCTTCTGCTGATTTTCCATCCTTAACTGAATCAGAAACCACTGCAGTGTGGGTCTTCCCATTTGTTCCCACGTCTGCTTCGGTAGGACATTTGCATCTAACCGCAGGTCAAAAATAACCTGATCCATCTCATACTCTCCTATGTGCGTGGTCAGCCTCATCTCTCATCCTATCCTTTTTTTATGCTTACCAATCTTTCGTACCACATGTGGTTATCCCGGATTGTTTCCAATGCATCTATTTATAAGCTCTTGTAATCCTTTTACAGCCTTGCTATCGCGCAACAACTTCATGTAGGTCTCTAGGAAGGTTGTAAGCATATGAGGGTCCATCTCCTGATCAGGCTTATCTTTGCTCCCCAAGGTGGAGGCCTCAATGAATCTCTTCTTTGCTTCCGTGAACGTTTCACGTGCGTGCTCGAAATCCAATTCAGCCTCCTTCGTCGGAGCTTTGCGAACCCATGCGTTGTCTTTGGGCTATTTCCCCTTATCATCCCCTGTTGCAATTCCACTTTGGAGTACTATATTCACATTCAGATCCTCTTTACGAGGCTCAGACCTCATCATCTACAGGTTTTGAGTCGGATGAGGTGGTAGCACCCCTTTGTCACGTATCCTTGCTATCAACGTAGGACAATATTCTGTCTCATGATCAAACGGAGTGCAATATTTTCATGACGGACGCGTCGGGTTAGTGAAATCGTGGGCACAGTGTCCTGGTCCTTTGCAATTGTAGAAAATCAGCTGTCCCTGACCTCTGCCAGGTCCTCCTCTGCCTCAGCCTCGTCCACACCCCTGAAAGCCTGTTCGCGCCTTCCCTGCGCTCTGGTCATGGGGTCACATCTCGACTAGAACCCTATAGGCGGGTTTTCTATCCACCATCAATTCTTAACTTCTACAGTTGTGCTCATCATGGCCTACCAACCTAAGGAAGTTGCAGAACAGTTGTTATGGAGTTTGTACAATCTTCTGCAGCAAATGACAGTTATCTGTCGTATGTTTTCCTACTACGTGACATATAGCGCACCACAACACAGGTCCCGCACTTGATCTTGCTTGGGTCTTTGTCCTCAAAGGCATCGATCCTCCTCTTGTAATATGGTTCGCAAAGACCAAGCAATGGTCTTTGTCATGCCCCTAAACCTTGCATTTCAGGCACCATACCTCTTCGTGCACCTCTGGTTGAACTGTTTTGTCATGCTTCAATCTTTTCATTTAAATGTAAATATTTTACAACTGCGCATGGATCTACTAAACCCCCAGATTTGGATCCTGCATCAGTGTATCATGCAGTCTCATTGCAATCTCCAAGGCCTATGCCTGAGTTGTTATCTTCTGTTGTGACAACGCAACCCTTAGGTGTGACAGGAGTGAAGCCAAAAACCATTCACGGTGTTGTCCATCCATTAAGTTCATATTAGCTTCACATATTTTACACTTCAACCTATGATCTAATTCCCAAGGGGTCTTGCCTGGTTTCATCTCGATTTCCTTGAACCCTACAATCGACTGCGCCTCAGATTTAGGCCTACTGAATTCTTTATTTAGCGTGGTCTAGATGTCAGACACTCCAGTGTTTAGGTTATCATTAGAGTATTTAATGCACTAGGTTAGTACGTGATCCTGCAGAGCACTAACTAGTGTTTCCTTCTTCATGTGATCATCTGTAACGCCCTGATCTTCCTATACAACTTTCACGACGAACCAAAACTGGTTCGGGTCCTCATTTCCCAAGCATTTGAACAATGACAACCTTAATAAATTTGTCACATTGAACTGCAGTTGAGGTGGAGGCGGTATGGGTGAAGTAGTAGGTGATGGTGGTGAAGTTGGAGGTGGTCTGGGTGCAGGTGGAAGTCATGGGAATCCTTCTATTATTAACTGGATAGCACTTCATGGAGAAACCTATGCTACTCCCTCTTCTTCACCCAATGGAGGTGAAATCAATGGACTATATATTCAGGACCCTTTCTTCCTTCGTTCCTATAAGTCTTTCTACTTCGTGTAGCTCTGAACATCAAGGTAGTTGCATAACCTGTTTTTTTCACAATAACATCTTAATATAAGTATTCAAAGACTTCAAGGCCTTACCTCGCGGTCCTTTGAAAAAGCGCCGCTCCACCTTGCTGTAGTTGACTAAGGTATTGACTACGAATTCAGTCACAAATCCTCCTATGACGTGATCGAGCCAATGATCGACAGCGCGGGTGATCTTATCCTCAGAGGCTTCCAATCTCTGTACTAACTTCAAGGTCCAAACACTAGGACCGTCAAGTCTCCACCTTCCTTGGCTATCTGCTAGCTTTGTGATCCACTCATATAGCTCAACCGGAAAGGAACAGAAAAAGATCCCATGGATTTCTATATATAGGTAACTGTCCAACCATTATTCCTTGGTCACTCGCAGATTTCTGTTCTCTTGCGCTGCGGATTCGTGGATCTTCCTATCCAACCAGTCTCTGATCTCTTTCTTAGTTGGATTCCAGTGATATGACATCACACATCTCTTATGCAGATTCTGGTCCCAACAACAGAACCATTTCTTGGCTTGGTGGGGCTTGACCCAGGTTCAACGTTAGTTAGCCTAACAAGTCCCTACACTACTAGCCCTTTCGACATTAGCTCGCGAAGCACAGAACAAAGTCTCACATGAAGCAGTATGGGGGGATGCTAGAACCAATTTTCCGCACCCTGAGATGGTCTTGATGTCAGTTTGTTCCTTCTATTCTTGCTTTCACATAGGTCATTAAGTTCTAGGGCTCTATCTATCTATCCCTTTATTCTACCCTTTAGTATGTCCACAAAGGGGTATAATTAGCCTTCGCGTAGCCCTAACCTACGGTTCAGGTACTTTTGTGCGACTAAAGCAATGTATCATGCATATTCCTAAACTAGCTTAAGTATCTTACTTATTTTATTAAACAATCATAGTTAGCGCCGCTAAACATATATCCTTACTTACATTCAATTATCCAATGTAATTACATACATTCACACATCATATAAGCATTATAAATGAAATTCATACACAATATGACTAGATGCATTAACAGGAAAAAAGACAGAATTTGTAAAATGCTTCTCTTTATCGATATCTTCAAACAATTACAAACTCTATCTGCCCTACGCACATAGTTGCAGGGGTCCGCGCACTCAATTGTGGACTTCCACCCCAGGCCTCTGCGCAGTCAGCTATAGAGCCTCTACCTGCACTGAGACCCAAAACTTACACTTCTCCCCTTATCGCTCAAGACTCCTCCTACAACCTATGACCCATTAGAACTACTCAGAGCTTACTTAGCTCTTTTTATACAATCCCATGGTCCGCGGACCATGGGTAGATCTTTTACAGCCGATTTTACTTTACAAAATAAGGGCGGACAATCCTTTATGACTCATGACACCTTTGCACTCTGCGACCACAAAATGCAGAGACTTTACAACTTTATTACAAAATTGGACCCAAAACATGGGCTTTTAGCCCCAAAATTGTCCTTGGGGGATCTCGTTCCCAACAACATCCATCTAAAAATTCAAGATATGACCAAGAGTTTCAAAGAACAAGAAGGCCCTAAGGGAGAACCAGGCACCCTAAATATCACCCCAATATATCTACAAGATGGGGTGGAGAGATCTCGTGTGAAACGTGTGTGGGTAATAGTATTTAAATCAAAAGAGTAGACATAAGAGCTATCCTTTCTATTTTTTGATTACCATGACATAAAAAACAATATTTAGTTTATATTACCCCTTTAGATAAAGTAGCATACATCCATGTCAATTGGGTTTATCTTAGGTGTTTGGGAGGAATGATTGGGATCCTTCACACCAAGGTTCAATTTTGTAAGTGACATGATGAGCTTTGATGTAATGTATTTCAGCATTGTTGTTGAAAATAAATAACCCCTTGAGGACCATAAGGTCTATATTCATCATATGGAATATAGAGATATTTTCCACATGAAAAAAGTAGCATACACCCATGTTAACCCCAAACCTTAGATTCATGATTGTGTATCTTTTTTAACCCTAGTGGGGCTTATTAGAAACTATAAATAAAATAGCGTAGATCCATGTTAACCCTAGACCTTAGATCCATGATTATGTTTTTAACTTTAATACGACTTATTAGATCCAAAATAAGTCTGTGATCCATGACCTTAGATCCATGATTTTTTTTAAATGTTGCTTTATATTCAACTCCGATAACTAGATACATTGGCTGAGTTCCCATTGCTAAAGGCCCTCGTTAAAAAAGGTCATGAGGTCAATTCTCTTCGATGATATTAGAGTTGGGCTCTGTTAATAAGTCGATGGGAAGTGATCCCTTTGGGTGGATCTACTTCGATATTTCCTCGAGAAAAAGAATATTGCATTATTCGTTGTAAATACATTTCTTTGTTTTTTAAAAAACTATAAATTCTATCTTAATCAATCACTTGACAATAGGGCATAAAACGATGGGAAACCTATCCCATTATCTCACCCACCCTGTGAGATTCAAGGAGTTGGTTGAGAGAAGAAAAATAACTTCTCTTCCATCAACAATTCATTTTAACACATTGATTGGGAGCACAACCTGAACCAACAATATCTAGTCATTTATCATTTTCTTAGCATATAGAAAAGCATAAAAGGTATGAGCATAATGAAGGATTATACCAGTGAAGAAGTCAATAACATTCATACATGTTCATGGACCCATACCAAACATTTGCATTCATACAGCATTTCAAATAAAAAATTAACACAAAGTTGCATTAACTTATCTGAGTATGTCAAGATGGTTGGCAACTAAAGGAAGGACTTCCACTCTCCACCCAACCATAGGTCAACTACATTGAAATATTCTTATAGTTGACCACCCCTGAGCCATATCCAAACTTTGAGGGATGCATGGTCAGGGATACTTCACGCCAAGGCTTTGTAAACACTCAAGAGATGAAGTCCATTGTCCAAGTGGTTTCTCAACTTCCCTCTAGCAGTAAGCACGACAATGAATCACTTACCCTTATGAGTTTAATCACAAGGCTTCACCCAAGGTCTAGATGGCATCCACTGTCCAAGTTGTTTCTCAATTACGCTCTAGCAGTAAGCATGATAGTGGCTCACTTACTCCTATGAGTTTAATCACAAGGCTTCACCCAAGGTCTAGATGGAGTATTTCTTAGTTCGACAGGTTGAATCCACTATCCAAGTGATCTCTCTCATGTATTTTCATAGCAAGCACCATGGGGGTCTGCAGTCCATTGTCTAGGTGGTTAACAACTCTCTAGCAAGAACCACGGTGATTCCATCATCCACCGAGCCTCCCACTGACCATTCAAGACTAAACAAGCTAAGCACAATGGCCTCAAGAATGACAATATAGTGGATAACACCCTAATTTTCTAAGCATAAGTTGAGTCACAAACTCCATCTCTGCTTCGTGCACTCCCAACTCAATATCCTCTAAGGAATTTTCTCCTATGTCCAACGTTTTTCATTGTTGTGTACAAAGCTTTTCACCAATTCCCTCTGAGTTATTCCCCCATCTCCTTCTTTTGCCTTTCCCCTTAACTCCCCATCTTTCTTTTTGAGGCCTTTGTTCCCCAACCTTGATCCACTAGGGGGAATGTAGGGATGAGCCCTGACCTCTATCCATTGCCCTATCCTATCTCTTCAATTTTTGTTAGCGTTGATGATTGAGTGGTGAAGAGGGGGGTTGGGAATTTAATGCAACTAGGTATGGGCTGCAAACAATAAAGTCAACCTAAAGAATTAAACTAAAATTTTATACACTTTTATATTAAAAACCAGTTCAATAAACTTTAATAAAAATAGTTAAAATAAAAATAA
>APFE030839172.1:52982-77035 GCA_000404065.3 Pinus taeda
CCCCTTCAACTGACCCAACGCCAATCTCAAGTTCCTTCAAAGTTTTGAAACTCCCCACTATCCCAAGAAATCTCTCTGCCGAGAAATCGTTTGACTCCCTTCGACACAATTCCATTGACAATTTGATCAAATTAGAGCCAGGCTGATTCCATTGACAATTTGATCAAATTAGAGCCAGGCTGCTGCATTTTAAGATGAGATACGGCAATGGAAAACTCATGAAACAACACCCCGTTCACTCTTAGATCTTCTATCATGAACGCTTTCATAGTTATAAGTTTGGGGCAATTGACAGTTAAAATCTCCATCCAATAATCCACATCTAAATGTATCAGGTTGGGAGCAGAGATGACAGGTTTCCACAGCCCTTTACATCTCATTAACTTCAGATTTTGCAACAGTGGGCAAAGGGAAATAAAACAGGCTAAGGAGTCATCTGTGATTTCAATATCATGCAAGTTGCAAGTAATGAGATGGCTGAATCCAGAGAAATCCGTGGGGAGATGGGAGAGATTGTAGTGAAAAAGTGTGAGCTCCGTAAGAAAATTGCAGGAGAAGAGGGCAGAGGCGGGATTTCACTTACAGGGGAATCAGGCAAAGTGAGGCGTTGGACATTCTTCCGTGCTGCGTACTGCACCCATTTTGATATGCTTGGGCGGTTAAATCGCCATTGGCGATCAATGCCATTGTCCAATTCGCTAATGTCGTTGGATAAATGAAATGCCTCCAGATCCGATGAATGCAAAAGTAGAATATTGGAGATTATATTCTCCACTTTTGCGATGGAGAGTGGATCAGGAGTGACAGGGCCCAACAGAAGATAGGGGGATAGAGTGATTTGGAAGATTTGGGTGTAAAGAAATCTCCATCTCTTGGAGAGGATGGAGCATCGGATTGCCTCTTTTACTGGAATTCTGGAAAGGATAGGGCAGAGCAGATCATCCGGTAGCAATGAAATCATGTCTGAAGCAGGAGGCATATTGATGCTGGTGAGTATAATAAAAGACACAGAGATGAGCGCATGCAAACTTGCATTACCCTCCTCCTGAACTGATATTCTATGTGAATTGATACCCTAAGCCCTTTTATACACTCTGCCTGAAGGAATGGGGCTTGTGTTTTGACGCAATTTTTAATTTAGTCTTATAGATGATACTTGAGTTAGTTGTGAGTTAATAGGTGTCGTACTTTGAGTTTGTTGTGAGTTACTAAGTGTGATGTGGTTTATTATCAGTTAGATGATTTTCAGCTAATTATTTATTAATTGATAATTAAATTTTAATTATTTAGTAAAATGAGATTATTCTAATATTTCAACTAATTTATTTTTAATTCTAAAATAAAAACTTAATTTAATTTAATTAAATAATTTGAATTTGTTAATAAAGATAGACTCAAGTTTAACTGTCTAATTTGACTTTTGTTAACTCCATGTGATATTCTTGGTGAATGGAAGTAGTCTTATAGATGATACTTGAGTTAGTTGTGAGTTAATAGGTGTCGTACTTTGAGTTTGTTGTGAGTTACTAAGTGTGATGTGGTTTATTATCAGTTTATTGTCAGTTAGATGATTTTCAGCTAATTATTTATTAATTGATAATTAAATTTTAATTATTTAGTAAAATGAGATTATTCTAATATTTCAACTAATTTATTTTTAATTCTAAAATAAAAACTTAATTTAATTTAATTAAATAATTTGAATTTGTTAATAAAGATAGACTCAAGTTTAACTGTCTAATTTGACTTTTGTTAACTCCATGTGATATTCTTGGTGAATGGAAGGACGACAGAGTCCTGGAGGGTGAAAAGGAGATTTTCAGAATGGCCAAAGTTATTTTAATAGACTTCAACTTTTCGCGCGACTATATAATAAATGGTTTTTATAATCATTAAATTATTTTAATTTATTATCTTAGTTATTTAAATTAAATAGATATGATTTTTATAATTATAAATTGAGATTTGGTTTTAATTAAATTTATTTAGAGTTAGAGGAATTGAATAAGTTTTTATTTTTAAAGAAAATTTGTTATTTAAGAAAATTTCAACACTGAGTAGATCCCAAATTAAGATAATTTTAAAATAATATTATTTATAATTTTTATTTTATGTCCCAAATATATTTTAAGTATGAGTATTTTGTTTGTTAAATATTATTCTTATAAATTTATATATATTATAATATATTAATAGAAATTCATGATGATAATTTAAAACATATATATATATGATGATGATGATGATGGTAGTAGTTAACGTTCATTGAGACCAAATTGGTCTATCAACCTATAATTTTCTTAGTTTTTAATTGTCTGGTTGTCTTTCTTGGCGAGATTGGTGCTGTAGCTTTCTTTTTTTCTCTATGGTCTTCCAACTTCCTTTATCTTGCACCTCCTTCATCTTTTCTGGTTCTCGGGACATTGGTGAATTAGCTTCACGTTTTATTGTGTTCGTCCTTTTGAAGATAGTCAGAGAAGAAGTTTGGTCTAGGAGATCTGCGTTGTTGTTAAATGAAGATTTCTTTTGTGCAGTATTTGAATCCTCATAATTGCTTGAGGGGTTGTCAAGTTCACTTTTTTTTTCTTGGGCGGGGCTTTCCCCTTGCTTGTCTTGAGAGTTGTTTCTTTCTTGCCTAATTTCTTGTGATTCAGAGTTTTCTCTAGAGTATTCTTCTTTGATGACAATGTAGTGTTCTTTTTGTGCTCCTTCCCACCATGCAGATATATGGTGGTTTTTTCTAGCAGAATTTTTCTTGGAGGCTTTTGAGCAATTTTTGGCTAGATGGTCTGTCTCAAAGCAAGATCGACATTTGAAGAGGACACTTTCATAATCGAGTTTCTGGTTCCACACATAGTCTTGTTAGGTTTATTTTAGCTGGGAATCTGACGTTGAAGTCCATTTCCACACAAATGTGTGCATAGGTGGTTTTAACATATTCCACCATATATATATATATATATATATTAATTACTGGAATTTAATCTTGTAAATTGATTAAAAATAATATTATCTTAAGTTTATTTATACTTAGTTTATAAACGATTAACTATGGAATCTCTAAATATTTCATATTCTGAAAATTCATATATAGGAAGATATAGCAAAAATACTAAGGTTACATGTTTAACAAAATAAATTCATGTTAGATGAATACTTCATGAACTCATAAGGAAGAAAATTATAATTATAATGAGAATTTCGAGGATGACAATAACCAAAAGATTATTTCCTATCGAAATAAAGGTGAAAACATGGTGAGCTATTCCCCTTCTCACAATTATGAACCTTTTGGTCCATAAAAAAATAAAAATAAAAATAAAATAAAATAAATAAATAAATAAATAAATAAATGGAACAAAGAATTTTGAAAAAGATGTATTTTTCCTCATATTATGAGAAAGATGATGATTTGGTGGTAGAAGTCTTCCTATCTTTTTACACATTCGAAAATGGAAGTGGTATATAATTACTTTCTATTTTGAAGGGGATCCCATTTATGATACTAATGATGGAGTTGAAGATGTGGTTAATTTAATTAAACATAACTAAGAGGCTTGGTTAGAAATTTTTTATGAAAAGGAAGATGAAAAGATTTGTCTCCCTCTTTATGAAATGATTAGCTATGAATTTGAAATAGCATTTTTTTTGTGAATCTATCTTTTCTATTAATTCATGGCATTGGTACATTGTGATGGGCTTTTAACAAAAAAAAAATCAGCTTCATTCCTATCGGACTTATTGGTCAAAAGCTAATAGCAAAAAACCATATTCAACATCAAACATAAACTAGCAGACCACATATAGATAGATCAATAAACCAGAAGGTACCAAGTACAAACAGACAACTAATTTTCATCCCTGATCTACGAGGTTTGCCAGACTTGGATCATCTAGGTTGTTTCTTGGTGGTAAATGAGCATGAAAAGCCTCGTGCACATGTCCCTTGTCGATGTTCCATTTTTCCTTCCAAGTGGTCTAACAACTCGATAATTATTTTCTCATCATGACACAAGGCAACTAGGTGATCCATCATATGCCATTAATTGTGTTGAAGATCATTCATAAATCCAATGATTTCATTCTAGTCGTCATGGCAGTCTCGAATAATCTATTCCAACAACTCAATAACTCTATTTTTCTTGGGGAGTCGACAACTTATTGGTCTAACTCCTCTCCTAAATCCCTCGGCTTTGTGATGTGCTCTTCTATGGGTTCCCTTGGTCCACCACCTCAGCATGCACAACCTCATTACCATTGCATGGTTTCCAAGGTGGCACTATTTCTATACCCAAGTTGCATCTAACACCCCTTGTTCTAGTTCTCCCAATTAATCCACCCCTAGCGGGCGAGCCCAAGACTAAAGCAACAATAACACTGTAGGATAAGATTAGAGGGCCAAATTGGTGCATGCCCTTCCTTGAATGCTTTTCCAACTCTAAAGCGGTCACCACCCACACCCAACTTGGAGAGACTGCTAGTCCCCAGGGAATTGAAGTGTTCCAAAGAGAAAAAAAGACACCAATATATGCCAATCCAAGTCACCCCAAAATTCGTTAAGAGATAACCCTGCCTAGGTGAAAGGGAACAATTCCAAAACAACTTGGGGAACACAGTGAAAAATATAGCTACATAATTGAAAATTCCCAAAGAGTTACCCACGAACTTTGACCACACAATATGAGAAGGGTTTGACCCTCTCTTCTTAGTATCCACAGTAGAGACAAATGTCATAGCCAAGAACCACACCATTACCTTAATAGATGCATCAAAAAACTTTTTGTAGATGCAGTTGAGAGCCAAATGATAATTAAAAGGAGGAAAGTTACCTAGAAATTGTAAAAATCTAATGGTTCAAGTGAAGGCTCCCTACTTTCCTATCCCATACATTATCTCCCCTAACGAGCTTTAAGGCATATGCTTGAGGGAAGAACACATGACCATGAGCCTTGATCCTAAGTCTTTCCTCTTTGAATCCCCTCAATTACCCTACACATTTGAAGTAGAAATTTTGTCTACCACCCTAACTCCCATCAGAATGCACAACAAACATCGATCCATACGTTTGCAAGTAACTTTTGTAGTGCCTACAAATTCTGGAACCATCTCTTGTCACCAGTCCCAAGGCGTTTCCATGGCATGCTTCATTAATGCACTTAATGTGTGGGAAGGGGAGTAAATGCCCCTCACTATACTCCATTCTCATTTGATGTCACTCCCATCAGGGATAATTTGAAATGATTTTTTGGCCAAAATCTAGCAATACAATTTCTAGCAAAATTTTGATTTCATTGTAAATTAAACAACTTAATCATATGTTTAAAAAAAAAATTGTACTAGATTTTGAATAAAATTGACCTAAAAAATGTTTCACATAGAACCATTTCATCTATTAATCATACTACTCAAACTTAATTCATATTCTTGGTTAAAAAAGGTTATAATCTTTAAGCACTAATCCATATATAAATTATAGTGTTTAATTCTTGATTTATTTATTTATAATTTTTGAATTTCACTCATAAATTGAGATGGAATTTTCCATATATATTATTTACTATAATTATTGTTAAAATGTATAATGGATCTCTCGTATATACATATTTGGATTTATTAAATCATTAATATATAATCATATTTTATATTAATTATTTTAATGGACCACACACATAATTTGTATAAAAAATTTACTACTAAGTTAAATTTTGATGGTCAAATTTAATTACCCTAAATTAATGTTATTTATTTATATTAATGTTAATTGATTTTAAAATATTATTAATTTATGTTTTATTTAATTTTATTAAATTAAATAATATATATATCATTTGAATATTAATTAAAATCATATGAAGACGACTTTTAAATTTGTTTTGTTTCATTTTTTTCTATATATATTTTTCTCGGCATTTAAAACTGTTGAAAAACTTTATTACACTACACCTACACATCTCCCCATTCTGGGTTGTAAAGCACCTCTTGATGCAATAAAGAGTCCTAGGTAGATCCTGAAGGGATAAGTCTTGTCGACTCATATTAAAGCCTAACCATAGAGGGTGTCTAGGAGAATTGACCTCGTGATCTCTCATAGCGAGGTGCTTATGCAATGGTTACTCGACCAATTGTACTAACCCTCATGGTTATTTTTTGAATAGTTTGACACAATAAATACTATTTTAAACATCTTAGTTTATGATGATTTATTTCCTTATATCTTAGATTTGTTATCTTTAGTTTATTTCTTGAATTTAAGAAATAATAATAAAATAAATGAATAAGCACAAAATATAGAACATCCACACAAATGAATATGAGATTTATGTTAGGAAACCCAAAATTGGAGAAAACCTAGTGAGGAGGTGAGACCTATGTTTTTCTCTTCTTGCTTCAATTATAAAATACACTTACAAAAGAATGGGAACTTGCTATGGAGTTACCTTTTGACATTGTGGCCTCAACCACTACTATAGAGCCATCCTCCCCTATTATGCTTGCAAAATATCACTCTCAAATGTTTTTGCTCGGCTATGGAACAAGATACAATGCCAAAGAATGGAACCTTGTCTCCTCCTGGGAGGCCAATATATAAAATAGCTGGATAACCATCTAGGGGTAGGGTTTTGACTCCCTCAACTATTAATTGTGATATGAATTTGGACGTCCTAGAATCTTTTTGAAATTCCATATATGGATAGCCCCACATATGTGAGTAATGGGCAGCTAATGTGGCATTCACTCATATCATGGTGCCCAACAAAGTAGGTTAAGTTGCAAGAGGAATTTTTTTTGCATATGAGCTCTAATCGAGGAGATCTTTGTACTATTGAAAATGTTAAGTCAACTTACAAGACACATACCTTTCACATATGGTCTTTCATTAAAGTTATTTTCACATTGTTGCAAATATCTCGATGTGTTGATCAACATCAAAGGTGTTTGTGCAACTTATGGACACTATGGCCCAAAAAACATCAGTTGATGCCTCCAAATGACTCTGAAAAGTTCTGAACCCAAATCTTTTAAAGTAGGACCTACCACTAAAATGGGCCTTACATGCTAATTGCTCCACTTTATCCACCCAAACAGTACCAAGATAGATGAAAATTTTACATTATGAGCCAATTTGGATCATATCTCTCCATTTAGAGAGGCTTTTGGTCTCCAAAAGGTTTATATAATAATATGAGGATTTTTTCCTCTACTTTTTCCATGGAGTATCATTTTGATTTCCATACAAGTTATCCTTTCATCCTAATCTTTCAAAGGCCATTCTACTATGATCTTATAGGTATAGAATTCTCCTACAAAATTGTGTTTCTTAGCAACTCTGCTTAAGCATCTAGTTCTAGTTCCTCTATAGTAAGTAAAACTTACTCCTCCTGATTCAACTTGGAAGGCTCTTAAGTTTCAAACTTTCAACATTCACTACTGAGTAAATGTGTATGGGGGTAGATTAATTCAGTAAGCATCATCTCCCACCTTCTCCAATACGTCAAAAAGTCCATACTTCAAAGCCCTTATCTTCTTACCAAGACAATGTAGTCCTTCCTTAATCAATTGCAACCAAACTATTCCTCCCACTTTGAATGAATTCTCAATTTTGTGTTGATCATGTTAGGCATTATTGTTGATTTTTATTTGGCACTTCAAAATTAGGTCTATGTGTAAGAACTTGATCATAAACACACTAAAATACCACAACAAAATCACTTTACACAACATAAAATGTACAATAATGAATCAATCTAGTGCACACGACAATTTTTTTAATCCAAAACTTGTTATATTACAAGTTTAATACAAAAAACATAGGGCTCCCATACCAGTGATCATGGACCTTACAATTATCCCTTATGCAAGGACAACTAGGGTTTGGAGTCAACAACTTATGACTACCATCTACCCTTAAGCAAGATACACCTGACTTGCTTGCCGAAGGAGCACTCTACTCATCGCTTTTGGTCCACGTGCCTTTAAAACTTATGGCATGTCCTTTACCACCTCTTCTATTGCCCACAAGTACATTTGCTACTTCATATTTTCTTGCATCATCAGTCTCTCAAACTACCTCTATCAATCACTCTTGCTGCTCCAGGATGAATGTACATAGGCTCACAGAAGTATTCCTTCTAGATACTCTCCTACTCCCCTAAGATTTCCAACTCTTCTAGATTTTCCCTCTTATTAGTCTTATAGTTGCTCCCAAAATCTGGAACTTAAGGCTTCACACACAACCCTCTTGATTGACTCTTTTCTACTACAATATCAGGCCTTAGGGCTTACAAATTTTTCCACACATAGTCTCTTTATACCATTAAAGAAGACTACAGTAGAGCATACAAATAGTAGCCTCCTAATAGTGATGTTGAACTTCAACCATCACTAAACTTGGGAAACTAAACACAATATACAATCACCTATTGAATAATCCTCCACATCAACAAATCTCCAACAATATTCACTTCAAGACAACCCCTCCACATCTACCATACACTCATCTTTGTTCACACATGGAGATACACTTCGGCCCTCTTGCTTATACTTAAAATCTAGGCCACTTAGGGATATAAATTTGGTGAGTGTTCTTGTGTAGAAGAAGCCCTAAAAAAGGGTACAAAAACTATTATCCTAAAATCCAAAGAGGACATACCTTATACTTCCATCACCTTCAACATTTCTCTCCATGAAACTGCCCTCCTTTAGACTTTCCCACGCTCATTTCCTCTTCCCAACTTGATCATTTTTTCTGTTCACACTTAGAGATAGTCCTCGACCTCACTAAGGGATTTTTACACCATAGAAAACCCACATTGATATTCGTGTAACTTTGTGGCCCTAGAATGGAGGTTTGAGGGCACCTTTCAAGTATCTCAATGTTTTCTTCTCTTCATATAACTTTAGGAAATATAACATATCTTTTAGGACAAATATATAGGGTGTTTGATCTGAATGGAAAATGGAATCCACAAATGGTATTCATGCACCCATGGTATTGTAAGTGGCATCCACCCATGGTATTTGTCCATGGTATTGTGACATCCACTCATGGTATCACTCACCCATGGTATTTACCCACCCATGGAATTTACGTGTGGTATTGTAAGAAAAAAAAGTCTATAAGTAACAAGTCACATTTTTTAAAAGGATAGGTTGTCCACCACAATGTAGCATTTACAATTTTTATCTGTTTTAATAAAAAAAAAGTTTCTTTTTGGTTTTGTTATTGTGTGTTCTCCTTTTTTATTCTCGCATTTCAATTTTTTAGATCTTGGGGGTCTCCCCCCAAGATTCAGATTAGTGGTATCAGAGCGGGTAACGAATCCATCGACCATTATCTTCGGTTGTTGAATCTCTCTCACAATCATATGAGAGAACTACTTAGATTTTGTGGGCCTCCCCAAAGATCCATTTCAATCTTGCAGATCTTGGGACCCTCCCTAAGATATAGATCAATGGTATCATATTCAAGTTATGATTCCATGGGAATGAGGGTTTGATGGATATTTCAGTTTCAAAATTTTGCATTAATATTCAACAAACTTCAGGCATGTGCTACATCCTCCACAAAGCACTTTCTTGGGCCAAGTTGGAAGAATTTTTTCTTGTTTCTTTTTTTGTAGGAAACTTTTGGGCGGTGATTTGCAGATCACGCCCCTAGGTCTCACTGAGTTTTAAAGTTATTAAACATCTGGACACTCCCATGCCATGAGCATGCTAGCATCCATAGATCTCTAAATGCTCCCATGCCATGGGCATGCCAACATCTAGAGAGCTCTGGACTCTCCCACAGGCCTACATGCCTATGTTCAGAGACTATTTCTAGTAGACTTGTGCTAGAGTTTGTGATATTTAAGGAACTTTTCAAGAACAGAATTCCGGTCACTGCCCATAACTTGTTGTAACTTTCAGAATCCATTAAACACATGATGACAAGACTAATAAACCAAAAACTAACTCAAGGACTAGGCCTAACCATCCCCAACCGAGAATGACATTTTGTCAAACACTTGGAATCAATACAATCTACAAGTCCAGGATGCAAGACAAATCATGAATGATGGAAAAATCTTACGAGACATGAGAAGAAGGATCGCCACCTTCTCCCTTGAACTGTTATGACATCAATTAGGTCTTGCATCCATTATTCTTTTAGTTACAAGTAAATACATGAAATTTTATGACAGTAACCAGTGATATAACCATGCTTATAACCAACATTAAACCATGAAAATAATAGTGAGATATCAACCATCAAATCCACATATTAAGAAGTAACAAAGAAACAAAACTTAGCCTTTATTAAACATAGGAAAATTTGACCTGGTTTGGGACATCCATGTACCACTCGACCATTCACATGGCTGAACCAAATATTTCTTTTAGCCAGTCACCTACGTGCCATATTGCAAGCATGAATGTGGGATCTCATGGAAAAACCAATCCAAAAACAACCACGAGAATCTAGAAGTTAAACCACCTCCACTCTCACCAATCTGTGATCACAAAAAAACTTGTGCTCTTATCACAAAAACAAATTGAACTTGGAATGCCATCTGAAATCCATCACTATCCTTGAGGATTTTTCCGTCTCCTTGTCTCTCAGGCTTTACCACAATCGAATCCCAGATCACTAGGACCTAAACTGAGATACCTCTCTCTGGGTTTACCATGTAGCCCACAAAAAATAGTTAAATTATTCCTACACCTTTGGGAATCCACCTTGAGATCACCTCTGCCCCAGATTTTGAAATCCATTTGGAAATTCTAAAGCTTAAAACCGAGATCAACATCCCAACACACCATGGCATCTGGAAAAAGGTAAGGCTAGGTTGAAAACCACTATCATAACCCGACAAAGCCATGCCATCGACATCAAGAGAATCATACACCAAGATGCAAAGCCATTCATGTCAAAACTAACTAGGAAATCACACGTGAATTCTGTTACCTGCAAGTATTCTTGTTGAAGTTGCTCGACCCTGCTCTTCCCTCCTTGATCCTTCCTTTCCTTCTTTTCCTTTGCTTTCATTTCCTTCCTTACTCCAAAGCTAGAGTGATCCAAGAAAACTCTAAATGTCCAAGAGTGTGAGAGAGGGAATATTGAGAGAGCTCCAAAACTGAACTGACCAAGCTTACACTGATCAAACCTGCCAACTAATCCTCATAAGCTTTCTTATCAATGAAGCCTCTATTTTCTTCAATTTCCATTACTTTCCTTAATTTTCCTCCTCACATGCAACCTGTGATCTTTCACCTCCCTTTTTTCTTATTTTCCTGTACTTTCATAAATAAATGTGCCAAAAATGCCTTTTTCCCTTTTTAATGCCTTTGCCTCTACCTTTTCCAATTTTCTTTAGCCATAAACACGTCCATTGATGCCCACTGTGATATCTTTGCCAAAAATTCAACTTGGGATATGTGTCCCTTAACTTTGGTCTTATTTTTCCTTTACTAACTTGTATTACATGGAATTTTCATCAAGGCCATTACAGTGTTACCACAAAAACATATACTTCAAAATTATTCACGTCCTTTAACAAAGTGAAAGCATAAGGAAACACCAGAATGTTGCCCATTGTCATCATAACAATTGTTCCTCTCATTTTTTGTTGGTCTTTTATAGCACAAGGAGAAAAATCTTTGGATAAAACAACTAATCCATTTGTAAATGTAGATATGAAGATCAAATTATTTTGGTATGGATTTTATAGGGTTTTTGCAATATAAAAATATGAAACTCAAGAGGATGAGTGCCCTATCGTTTGGGCTATGGAGTTTGACCAGCAAAATGAAAAAAGGACTTGTGGAACTCAGAAAATTAATATTACTATTAACAATGTACCTTACAATATCAATGTATTGACTATGCAAAGATTAAATGAGATGGTAGTGAACATACAATTTCACATCGAATAATCATCAACAAGTCTACCATGCAACCATCAATGCAAAGAAAACAACAAGACAACCTGCAAAATGAATGAGCATCCAACAATTTTCTCGTCGACAAATCAAATTACTACTGAATAGATCACAACTAAATATCTTCCTCAATCATAATGCAAGTGTCATGTGGTGACCCTAGTCTACATGATAGCTCCTCAGAGCTAACACTCCTTACTTGTCTCCCATACCCCACTTTGCAGTGCTAGAGGGCATCGTGAAGCCACTTGTAGGCTCCCAAGGTTGAACACTCCTCTAGAATGTGTTTATTGCTATATAAATGAGCCTTCATTTCCTCTAATCCCTTCCTTAATTCTAGCAGTTTTCTTGAAGACTCATTCAACTGGTGGTAAGTGTAGAAAGAAGATGCAAGTCCACAAGGAAACCCTCCAAGGTGAGGGCTCCTCTGCACATTTTCATTTTATCTTGGGGGTATGTGCATCATGCGAGACTCATATCTTCCATATATAAGGTCCACGAAGGAACCAAATGTCACAACTCCTCATAAATGGTGCATTTTAATGCTCATTCCATCCTCCACCAACTAAGCACCAACCTTCCACTATCTTGATGTAGCTATGACTGAGGAATACAAGCTTGCTTGAGATAAGATCAAACCAAATATTGTTCTTAAAGTCACTGCTCATAAATTCTAATTGTATCAACATCCTCAAGATTCACATCTCTTTGTACAACATGTTAATTATTTCAACCTTATTAAGATAGAAGAAAGAGCCATAACTGAACCAACACTTTCAAGTCGTAATAAGTAAGAAATGACTTATGTAATTCCTAAAGAGAAAGTAGTATTTACTTTTGATCCCCTAGTGGACATGACACCAAAATATAATAGTGATCCCCTAGACTAGGCTTAAGCGAGCATATTTTACATATTAAGAATGAACCATAAAGAAATATAATGCTCAACTTAGTTAATGCATTTGTTGGCTTGGTGGGGCTTGACCTAGGTTCAACGTTAGTTAGCCAAACAAATCCCTACACTACTGGCCCTTTCGACATCAGCTGGAGTGCGGACTGAAGTCTCACCCAAAGTAGTACGAGGGGATGCTGGAACCAACTATTCGCACCCTGAGATGGTCATGATGTTGGTTTGTTCCTTCTCTTCCTACTTTCATGTAGATTGTTAAGTTCTAGGGCTCTGTTTGTCTAGCCCTTTATTCTCCCCTTCAGTACGTCCACGAAGGGGTATGATTGGCCTTCGCGTAGTCCTAGCATGCAGTTCAAATACTTTTGCATGGCTAAAGCAATGTATCATGCAGATTCCTAAACTAGCTTCAGTATCTTACTTATCTTATTAAACAATCACAGTTAGTGCCGCGTAAACATATATCCTTACTTGCGTTCAATTATCCAATGTAATTACATACATTCGCGCATCATATAAGCATTATAAATGAAATTCATACACAATATGACAAGATGCATTAACAGGAAACAAAGACACAAAATTTGTAAAATGATTCTCTTTATTGATATCTTAAGAAGATTACAGAGTATCCGCCCTGCGCACACAGCTGCAGGGGTCTGCGCATTCAACTGTGGACTTCCATCCTAGGCCTCTATGCACTTAGTTGCAGAGCCTCTATCTACACTAAGACTCAAAACTTAGACTTCTCTCCTTATCGCTCAAGACTCCTCCTAAAACCTATGACCCATCAAAACTACTTAGAGCTTACTTATTTAGCTCTTTTTATACAATCCCATGGTCTACAGACCATGGGTAGATCTTTTATAGCCGACTATACTTTACAAAATACGGGCGGACAACCCTTTATGACTCATGACACCTTCGCACTCTGCAACTACAAAATGCGGAAACTTTACAACTTTATTACAAAACTGGACCCAAAACATGGTCTTTTAACCCCAAAACTGTCCTTAGGGGATCCCGTTCCCAATAGGCCCCCAACACAAATATTGTGACTCTCCCTTAAGTCACTAGAAGGTGCGGAGACCTTAGTGTGAAGACCTCCTAGCTCGACCCTTATTACTGCAACCTCGGCAATGCACTGTGTGACCACCTGCTTCGCGTCTTCCACCATTTTCTCAGTCACTGCTCCTGAACTGTCGGCTTGAAGCTTTTGCTGAGTTGCTTGCATAGTCGCAAGCTTTCCTTCAATACAGGCTATGACCGTGTAAGCCTCATTCAGTCAGGGCTTCAATCGTGCCTTCAGCACTTCTTGTGCAACACTGCATCCACCTGCTGTTTCAGCTGCTTGGCCTCCTGCAACATCACCAATCTCTATGTCAGTGTGATGGTTCACGTTGTGCCTTTGACCTCATCATAGCATTTTTGTAGCTTGTGCACTTCCGTTTCCAGTCATTGTACATTAGCGTCCTTCTACAATCTTTTCAGGACCTCGAACGATTGCTCAAAATGTTATGTGCAGTCTGCTACTACACTGTCAATCACCGCTATTGCCTTTGTGACAACGGTTGTACACTATTCCTTTACTTCTAGCGGGGTTGAAGGTTGGGCCTCCAACTGTAAATTGGTGATCTAAAATTTCAACTCCAACTTAACCCTTTCTGTTTCTGTACGAGAATTGCGCACCCCTGTAGCCAGCTTGCAGATGGTGCCTCGACTAGTTCTTCCTCAAGAATGGCCAACTCTGGGACCATTCGGCATACCTCATCGATGACCTGCATTATACACTTGTTTTGGTTAGTCGTCTCCATCACAGCGGTGATGGCGGAGTCTCTCTTTAGTGCCATCTGATCATTGTTAATCCACTGCTCACTGGTCACCTATAGGGCGCGGTGCTCATGGGCCCTCAATTCTGCAATCACTCCATCCTGCAATAGGTGGAGCGCTTCATCAGGGAGCGCTGCCAGATTTAACCCTACTCCCTTTAGGGCGCTGATAGTGGGCCTGTCAGCGTTTTCTCTGTCGTTAGTGCTCCATCAGGCAGCAGTATCGCGCTGGAGGCCTTTGTGCGCAACATCTCGGTAGCTTTTGAAGTGTCGATAGCAAGGCTGGTAGACACCGTACCAACCTATGATGCGTGGGTCTGCAGCTCCTGCATACCTGTCTGGATAGCCCCCAAAATTTTTTGTTGTTGCTACTCAAATTGTTGTAGTTCCTCCGCAGTGACATCCCGCACCGTGTCACCGATGTCATGCAAATTTCCCTCTATGAGGGTGATTGGGTCCAACGATGTCTTAGTAGCCTTATATTTCTTCCTGGACCCTCCTTACTCTTGCTCCCTTGTACGCTTGACGCGGGAAAACGTCACTTGTGGGTCTGAACCATGTTGTTCTGTCTTCTTGTCTGTCTCCTCCTCTATCTCAGGTGAAGGTACCCTCATGCCTTTGTCAAAGCCCCGCTCTATTCCTCCTGTTTGCTTCTTTTCTTGATGAGTGGCATCGTGCTCCTCCTGGGCCTTGTCAGTTGCCTCTTTCTTTCTTTTTTCGGCTAGCTGTGTCATCTTTAGTTTGGCCTCCTCCTTATTTCTCTGTGTGGCAGAATTGCTCCCACCCACCACCAAGTCTACTATAGTGTGCCACTTTATCGTCCATTGATCAAATACTGCATCAATTGCGTCATCCATTCCCAGGTAAGGCAAGTCATATGATTTCTGCGTAGGGTCCCTCCGCGCTCTGATGGACACATGGTGAAAATATGCTTTGAACTCTGCATAGTCCTGCAGGTTGGCAAACACCATAGGTGACAACTGCGGTTTGCAATTGATGGCCATGCGTATGTTCATCTCCATCAAGATCCAAAAGATCTTGCTATCCTTGATTCATTGTGCATCCTTGGTTGCCCACAACGAAGCGTACTTCGTTGCCTCTAGGAGGTCTGGCACGACCGAAGGGAATTGGCTGTCCTCTGGTAACTCCCATGCTATCAGCACAATAGACAACAAGAGCCACGCGTAGTGGAATGTTTTGCTAAGCTCTTGTGCTTTGTGACAGTTCGCAAGGAACTCACCGTGGAGATAATCTACCCAATTGAATTGAACTCCTTCAGCGCACTAGTCTGTTAGCACGACGACAGGCACTGGCACCTCATCGGCGCGACACTTCCTCATCACCTTCCCTGATAGAATCTGTGTAGCCACCTTTATAGCAGGGTCACAGATGCTGGATCTGGCATATCCACACGGCTTCTTTACCAACTTAAACTTCTCTTTCATGACCTCTGCGAGGGCCCGCTCACCACCTTTTCTACCAAATATAATGGCCAGATTTTCTCTTGTGTAGGGAAACCACGTGATCCTATGGATAAATCTATCCGTGATGTGTATTGGCTCCTCTAGCCACAAATACCCATCATGCACCAAGCATGGCAGCTCCTTGATGACTAATATGTAATGGGGTGTGATTGTAGTGTGACACCCATAGAAGATTGAGCAACCCTTCCTTGTCTACTCCTCTGAGCCACCTCTTTGGCTCAAATGCATTCATTCCGGTGGTTGTATCGATAATGCGACGCATCAGATGCTCGGTCTCTAGGTGTGGGAACTTCTCATGGTCAGCCAAGTCCTAGTCTTCAAGTTTTAGCAGAGCAACCCGTGTTTTGGGAAAATTTAGTGTTTCTTCAAACGCCTCACCGTCTAGACCTAGTATCTAGTCTAGAAACAACAGACAAAGTAATTCGTTGATTTTCCTATAATTAACAGAGAAGAGAAGGAAAGAAAGGAACCAACCTGTAACTTTCACTTGATCCCTCTATCCTTTGATTGATTTCACCTCTCCTCTCTCTACTTAATTCGCTTCGAAAGTACCTACACACAAGCCGAGACAGAAACCCATCAAAGCATACAATAATGATCCATTAACTAAACATATCATAGAATATAGAATACGATATACATGATATAAAAACAAGAATGGAAAAAGCTTAGAATTCTTTATTAATAGAAGGAAAGATTACAACCCATGAAGATTCATGCTCAATTCATTGTCATCCTTCCAGCTTCAAACCCTTCTCTCCTCATGAAGAAACATTTCGACATCATTACAATACTCTCACTAATCTCATTCAAACAACATTTCCTTAGATCAAGAAATTCCAACCTAGACTAGCCTTTGAATGCTTGGTCAATTTATAGCTGAATGGAGGAGGTTAAGCCATTAATGGCCCTCATGAATGCTTTTCCAAAATTGGGAAGTGGTTCCATGGAGGAAGGGATAATGGATTAAGGTTCATTCATCCTCTTCCTCATCAAAAAGCGAGCCTAATCCATCTGGAAACTTCCAGAAGCATCCATTAGATGAGGAATCCAATGGATTCATTTCAAAAATTCAATGAATCTCACTCAACGCAGGTGAAACAAAGGCCAACTGCACTGTAGTGCACCCAGACAATGAAATTCCTACATTATAATGCAACCTGATAAAGGTCCACCTGCATAATATCCTTAGAGGCATTTTTTGGATGAATGGTGTCATGGAAACTCTTGGGAGCCAAGCATGATGTAGGCTAATCTCATTAGGGAATGAAAACAACTAAATTAGGGATTGATGGACCCTAATAATATGGATCTTGGAAGTCAGGATTGATGTGCCCAAATTGACCTGTAACAGTTGCCCCCTAAAGCATGAAGTCGAAAATAAACATGTTGAGTGAGATGCTTTACCATTTGAAGAGAAGGTTTCGAAGTGGAAGGAGACCTACATCAGTTACAATACAAATATCATGATAATTTGATATTTTCTCACGAACTAGCTGAGGGAAGGTATACCAATGCTTAGCTTATAAACTTTCATTACATGTACAAATATAGTTGTCTAGAGATATAGACCTGTGAATGGATGACCATAAATGTAAGGCCATTGTACATTTGATATTGTACTCCTGAAAAATATATCACAACCCGGATCGATGAAACTAGATCTGGGGTCTTCAATCTAATTCAATCTTCACTCGATGGACAAGTCTAACCATGTGAATAGATGATCTGAAGTCGAACATGGAGAGACATTGTCTGATTACCAGCCAATGATGTAAGTCGTTAACAGATGCGAGAGGGATCATCGATAATGATAATGACCCTCAAGGTACTGCAGTACATTTCGCATGGTGTGAATAAATTATTTGATGTCGAACACCATACAAAGTCTTTCAGTCGAAGGCCAGTGATGTCAACCTATCGCCGGAAGCGAGAAACTTGCCATTGATGTATGCAAGTCTCAAAGTACTGAAGGGGTGTTTCTAAGTCAACTTCTTGGATAATGTGTTGTTGTTGACAAGAAGCGACTCATCGCAGGAGGGCCTTGATGTATCCCACATCAACGACATGAAATGAGGTAAACGATTTTGTAGATGAAACATTGACTGATGAGACAAAGTTTAGGAATGGCAGACATGAAAATGAAGGTTTACTATATTGTAAAGGATGAAGTTTTGAACTGAATGACTTCTCTTGAACATTTCGGTGACATTGAAGTGAATTGGTAGCATTGACCCAAAAAAAGTGATGGATGGTATGATAGACCAATGGTGTGATAACCATCAAACTAAATGACCCAACCCACATAGTCATGGTGATGAGGTGAAAGTGTCATGTTCAAGAGCGACCTGCTACCATAAAGTATTCTCGGCTTTTTCCCATTTCCCCCAGTCATTTCTGACCAGTACCTCTTTATTTTTATCAAACTTAAGGAGGATAGCATATGCTTGTTGCATAATTCCACCCTTCGGGTGAATCCATCGCTATTTTATGTTTTAACGAGTCTAGTGAAGGTGAAACTCGGTCTTGTCTAGATGGACAAGTTTGTCGCTATTTAATTTTTTTAACGAGTTTATTGTCAAAGATAACTCAGTCCTTTTCATGTTTAGAGAGTTTAAAAAGGGACGAAAAGGAAACTCCAAAAGTTCTTTTTCATAAATTTGTCACTCAAGTCCGAAAAAGCATAAAATAATACAAGAGAGAACTTTTTGATCATGTTTGATCAATGAATACCTTTTTTGTAGTTAATCTATCTCAGCTCGAAGAAGGGGTAAAACTATATTGAGTAGATATCAATTCTAATCCATTAATCGACAATATTTTCATGTTTAGAGAGTCTGAAAAGAGCTTAAAGAGGATTCCACTTTGACGAACGAGTGGTGTCTAGGGAAGAAATTAGTTTCATTGGTGTTGGAACTTCTCAAAACATGTTGATTTTTGTGAAGAGGTTGGCTAATAAGACCACTCATTGCAATTGTTCCTCAAAAGGGTAAAACAACCAAGTGAAAGCGTATGATCGGCCAAAGGGATGGTGGCAATGGGATGAAACAACCAAGGCTCATCAAACAGAAGAGGCTGATAAAATGGCAATCATGAGGGTTAAAATGGAAATGGGTTATTTTTAGACAAGCTTGAACCATAGGGAATTGTGCTTGGATTCAGTTTCATGTTTACACAAGCTTGAAACGATAAACTATGCTTGGATTCAATTTCATTTTTATACAAGCTTAAAATGAAAAACTATGCTTGAATTGGTTTACATGCCCCCAGCATGATGAAAGGGAGAGTCTTCGGAAACCAGATGGAAGTCACTGCGATGAAGCGGGATGATTATCCAACAGATTTTCGGCTTCATCCAGATAGACAAAGGTGAATGGGGTGATTCCTTTCACATAACCTATAGGGAAACTTAACTTTACCACTAGGTGCATGCCCCCAAGCTTCATTACATTCACCTAAGTAGACTACTCATGGCTATCAGGTGGATGGAATGAAGGTTCATTTATAAGATCAAGTGAAAGACTCGACTCGTTTCGTAATAAGTGTAAGTGGTTTCAAACATGTCACCTCAAAACTCTTATGTAAGTTATCCATAAAAACCTAGTTTCGAAATTATAAATGACCAAAAATAAATTTATTAATTAAAAAAGTATGTTACATGAAAAACAATCCGTAACAACTCACAACACAGCAGGGCTCGAGGACGTCCGATCATGGATCCGCCCCCAAAAGCGCCCAAAAAGTGTCGAAGAAGACAAATACCAAGACAGTGGGATTCAACAAGAAGAGAAGAGTAGTGGCAGGGTAGTAGTGGTAACACGTTCAGGGTTCGAGTCTTGTGATTGGAAGAAGAGGGATCAGGAAGCATGCTGAGCATGTGACTGCACCTTCCCTTCGAGATTCCCATTGTGGGTTGTGAGCTTACGCCTTATTTCCTCTGTCACACCCCCAAGCCTACGGTAGTATTCCAACCGTGCTAGGCAAGGTGCGGCACTACCAACCGATTTATTTTCACAAATACTTACGATTGTAGACTATGCCTTAACATTCCATACTTATGTCGACGTTTCAAAGCCCAAGGGGTCCATCATCAGGACAAATCAGAAAGATAGAAAATGAATGAAAGATTATTGAGAGAAGGAGCCAAGAATCTGGATATAAATAAACCAAGAACCCTAATTTTATATAAGGGCCGACACTTGATTTCTATTTTTTTTTTCCTTTCATATTTAATTAATTATTTAATTATTCAAAATTAGCTCAGGATTTAATTATTTTAATTATGAACCTTAATTTATCTATTTATTGATTATTTTAGTTTAGTTATTTTCATTTTTATTTAATTAATTAATATGAATTTAAATTATAAATTATTTTTAATTAATTAATACGATTTTTAAATAAATTAAATTAAATAAAAATTTTTAATTAATTAATTAATATAAATTTCTAATTTTTATTTATTTTTATTTTATTTATTTATAAATTAAATGTTAAGTCCTATTTTATTTTTGATTAATTAATTTTAAAAAATTTTTATTTAAAATTTTTTTAAAAATTTTATTTTAAAATCTTTATCTTAATTTTTATAATTTTTTATTAAGAATAAATTAAAATTAATTAATTGATTAATTTTCCTTCCCAATGCACCTATTGATCATATCCTATAGTCCCTTTACAGCCTTGCTATCATGCAACAGTTTCATGCAGGTTTCTAAAAACGTGGTAATCATGGACAAGTCCATCTCTTCAGTTGGCTTCTCTTGACTCCCTGAGGTAGAGGCCTTAGCGAAGCTTTTCTTTTCTTCCATAAACGTTTCTTTTGCATTTTCTAGATCAAAAAAGGTCTCCTTTTATGGCGCTTTGTGGATCCCCTCACCTTCTTCAAGTTGCTTTCCCTTATCTTCACTAGTCATAACTCCACTCCGCAGCACAATATTTACCTTAGGATCTTCCTCGTGAGGCTCAGCCCTCATCATCTACAAGTTTTGAGTTGGCTACTGAGGTTGCGCCCCCTTCTCGCGTATCTTAGCTAAAAATATAGGGCAATGCTCCATCACAGGGTCAAACCGATTACAATAGCGACATGAGAACCGCGTTGGATTCGGGTAGTCCTGCGCATAGTGTCCTAGTCCCCTATAGTTATAACAAATCACCTATTCTCGACCTCTACTAGGTCCTCCTCCACCTCGTTCGCGCCCCTAACACTTGCCTCATGCTCCTTCAACGCCTTGGTCTGGATGTTGGGTTTGTGCCTGCACCCTGTATGCAGGTGTTCTATCCGTCATTAATTCGTAATTATGACAATTGCGCTCATCGTGACCCATTGATTGACAAAATTTGCAAAAGTGATGTTGCGGTGTCTGTATGAATTCTTGCAACAAATAGCAATTGTCTGTCGCATGCTTTCCAGCTACCTAACAGATAGTGCACCATAGCATGGGACCTATACTTGGTCCCGCTAGAGCTTTTGGCCTTAGAGGCATTGGTCCCCCTACTACAACATAATTTGTGAAAACTAGATAATTATCTTTGTCATGCCCCCAGCTTTTGCACTTCAGGAACCAAACTTCTTTGCACACCTCAGGCCGAGTTGTTCTATCTTTCTTTAGACTCTGCATTTCTAGGCAAAGATTCTGCAACTTCTCATGAATCTCATGAACCCCCAGATTATCATCTTGCACCGATGTCTCATGTAATATCATCACAATTTCCAGAGCTTCCACCTGGGTCCCAATCTTTTGTTGTGATAACACAAACCTTAGATGAGGTAGGAGTGAAGCCACAAATAGTTTGCGGTGCTGCCCACCAGTCAGGATCACGTTAGCCTCACGGATTGTACACTTCAATATCTGATGCAGATCCTAGGGTGTCTCATTGGGCTTCATCATGATCTCTATAAATCCCACAATTGATTACGCTTTAGAATTAGGTCTACTAACTTCCTTATTCAGCACAATTTGGATATCTGCCGACCCAGACATCATATTATCAGTGCAGTACCTAATGTACCATGTTAGCGCACGATCCTGCAAAGCATTAACCAATGTTTCTTTCTTAATTTGATCATCCGTGATACCTTGGGCTTCCCATAGATCCTTCGCGATGAACCGAAACTAGTCTAGATCTTCATTTCCCACACCCTTGAACACACTGTTGTGCTTTGCAAACAACCCCCCATTTCGTATTATTTTTATTCATAAAAACATTAAAATATGAAATAGGTCCCTTTAAAAATAAAATTGATATCAAAACTTTTACTTTATAAAAGTCCGATAATCAAAAGAGCGCTTTATGAATAACCCTTTAAAGCAATATCTATTTAAAAAAGGAAATGAAGCAAATATTCGGTTATTGCGATAAAGCGATCGCAAGATCGCATATCACAATGACATGAAGGATGCAACAAATGGCTTAAAGACTTTCCGCCGATGTGATATAGTGTTCGGCGATCGGCGATACCCAAATGCACCACTAAAGTACCCCATATCAAAGCCCCGATGCGATAAGCTATCGACGATCGGCAATCGGCACATCCCCTTTATTTTAAAATCATTGCGCATATGCCTTTCGCCGATGCGATATCACAATCGGCGATCGACGGGTCCCCTTGTTTCATACTTAATGCGCATATGCCTTTTGCCGATGTGATATCACAATCGGCGATCGGCGATACTCAAGGCATTGTTAAAGCCATTCATGTTATACCCCTCGATGCGATGCGATAAGGCACGATTTTCGATAGAAAGCCGTTAAAGTGATTGGAAAGCCCAATTTAATGTTATTTAAGGCATAATCACTCTCGCTCGGCCGCCAATACGTCCATTGCATGCTTAAAGAGATCTTTCGACCAAATATTGATATAATGGGCATTTATAAGGTGGCGAGCTCTATACAGTCACTTAATAGATTCATGTCCTAAGATCTGCCCATAGACCGTCTCCGCACCTGTTCTAAAAAGCAAAATATATCACTACTTGTCTATTCATTTGCTATCAATTGTGAGTTTTTATCGCTATCTCTGTGTTACGCCAAATTGCCTCTCTATGCAAAATACAGTCTTACACAAGAATTCGGGCATGATGGGTAAGAAGTCAAAGAAAGTTGCAGGTGTTTCCAACCCACCAGCTGCAGGACAAGCCATAGTAAACAGCAAAAAGGGCCTAATATCCGACACAACATGTGCAGGCCTCGCCAGAGTAACTTGGCAAGGAACTTATGACTTGATTGAGGCCGAGAAACCAACGCAGACAGTAGAAGAAGCTACCGCGGATTCATTAAAAAAGTCAGAATGCACTCTCAAGGATTTGGCCAATTCTTTCCTCCATGGAATAGCAGCAAGGGAGCAAATTCTCCCATATACAGATGTTGTGCGATGGGCGATTGAAGAAATCCCCATCACAGACAGAACTTTCAACACAAGGGGTGGAAGGATTTTTGGGTCATTTAAACCAAAAGATCTGAGGCAAATGTATCATTTGCCTAAGCCGGAGAAGATATACAATAGCGCCTTTTTGGAGAAGTTCGCAAGAGAGAACGAGATTGAGTCCGAACCTATCAAGGGCTGGAGGCAAAATCCAAATAAACATAAGCATGAATCCTCCGGTAAGTACTCGGTCGACTCTTTATGTTATCCTTATTGTTACGCTGGTATAATGATGTGTAGGTTGTGGGGTTTACACGACTCTGCCATTTTTACCATTGAGATGGTTCCTCTCATGGAGGCGGTAGTGAACAGCATGATTATGGATTGGGCTACTATCCTTTCGGATAAGCTAGCAGTAGCTATTAGTGACTTTAGGAATAGAACTAGAGTCACTGAGAGGAAAATTTCCCTGTTCTACTATAGTGCATATATCCTAGATACCTTGTGTTTTAATTCCGAATTCCCTATTCTTGGTTGGAGGTGGA
>APFE030839175.1:0-39253 GCA_000404065.3 Pinus taeda
ATCTTTTGGGGTCATAGAAGGGTTTTCTTCCACAACCAGGCCAAGATCAAGACTCTGATACCACTGTAATATCCATAACAGGAAATAACAGTGACAACAATACTAGCATGCAACACAAAATTTTAAACCATCCAAAAATGATAATGTAAAACACAAAAAAATGCACCAAGCTAAGTCATTATATTAATAGAACAAGATGGAGTACAAATATATGAAGATAGATGAACTTGTGCTTGCTACAACAAGCAAGGTAAAAACCTAAGTGCTGAAACTGGCTCTTTTGCAAGCACTGTGCCCAGCCATAAATAATTGTTGCAGCTGTTGGGAATGAATTGTTGACTTAGCCCTTCAAATTGCTCAAAAAATTTATATAAACTAGCCAGAGCCTCTACACCTCAAACCAACAAAAACCCAGCAAGGGATTGGCCTACTTCCGGCTTGTTTGGAAAGTACCAAAATTGCACACTCCTTTCTCTACCTGGTGTATGCACAACTGAAGGAAGAATGTTGCTTTCAAGCCCCAAATCCCCTCTGAAAATCTCCTTTGCAAATTCCTTTGGCAATACCTTCAAATCCTGGCAAGTATCTCTCCTCAAATCCCACAGCTCTACACCACGCATAGGTCTAGCTAGTGACCCTCTACACATTGCGAAAAAGAAACAAAAAACCCTCTCCAAACTCCCTTTACTTCAGACCTGAAAATCACCCAAAAACTCTAGAAAGTATCAAGGAAATCACTCCCTGAAAAGCCCAAAAACCAATATGCCTTGTAGCTATTTCTTCCAAGAATGCATGCAACTTCTTCCGTTCCCAGTCTACTCCAAATGATGGCCGAATTCACCTATAAATCTCCCTGGAACAGCCCCGAGATGTAGCAATCAACTCCCCTAGGGTGTCACTCAAAGTCCACCAAATATGGAGGTGAGATTCCCGCCCGGAAATCTCTTGTGTTGAACAACACGATGTTGACTTGGCTCAACAGCTCAAATAACAAGGGTTCAATTATGAGTTTAGAAAAAATCCCAAAATGAGGTCTTCCACCTCTATTTATCCTTGCTTCCCCTCCTCTCTCCATGTGGGCTCCACAAATCAAGCTCCCTTCTCTCTTCCTACCCACAAGTGCGAGTTCTCCTAGGGGGTGTGGGTTCCTTCTTGGGGTGGCCCCTACATTTCCCTAACGTTTTAATTTTCCTTATTTTCTTATTTTTGGAGCCTTCTTTTATCAAAATGTCAAGTGGGGTCCTCCTAACCCACTTTTTCCTAAGTCAACCATGTCAAAATTGTTGCAAAAATGTATTTTTTAGCAAAACTTGCAAAGTGGGGACATCACACTCTCTCCTACACAAGCCTCAATCAATGAACTTTGCACACTATATAAATGAGAGAAATTTGGCCTTGGAGATTACCTCAATCTCTGCCCTTCAAAATTCCAACAAACTCCTACTACAACCAAGGGAAAAACTCTCTCCAAAGCCCAAAATCTCTAAACCACAGCTACTACTACAAAAGATATACCACGAACTCCTCTTATGCCCAAGAAATGCGCAAAACTGATCTAATCTCATACAATAAGTTCAAAGGGAAGCCCTGAATTGAACTACCAGACTTCCTCACTAGGGGAACACTCGAAGTTCTACGAAATGAGGTTGCAACATCCGCTCAGAATTCCTGTGGTAAACAACACTTTTCTTCTTGTGCTAAACAACCCCAAGAGAAGACGAAAGGTGAAATGTAATATTCAAAAGATAATCCACAAAATGAGTCCATCCTCCTTTTATAATTTTTTCTCATGGTTCTAGACTCATTTTTAATATTATTTTATTGGTGGGGGTCATTTTCCACTATGTTACTTTTGCTTCCATTTTAATAAAATAATAATTTGCCGCTATTCTCCAATAAAATAATACTAGCCACTTTTCTCCAATAATATTTGCCCCTTTTCAATTAATATTACTAAAATTGGTCAAAATTCCTTAATGACTCCCTTGCTTACAAAATTGGGGATATTACAAAATCTCATCGTGAACATAAAAAGGGTTGTTGGAGATACTAAGAAGTACTTGGATAGTAATATTAAGTTTGATTTATGGGAAGACTATATTACTGGATGAAATACAGTGACAAATAAAATAAAGGCAAATATGATAAGCTGATCGAACAATTAGTTGCCAAACTGACTTTTCTCCCATCAAACATAAACGCCATACATATATTTTGGCAATCCTCCTATTACATATTAAATTAGTCTCTTACGGTAGGAGCATCTAATATGCATATGCATCCATCCAAAATCCTGTGAGAAATATGCATATCTATGTGGATGGGCATTCATATTCTATCCAACAACCTAAGAAATAAGCAAACAAATGAATGTATGCATATGTATTTATTTCGGGTTTCTTTGTTAAGTTCTATGAGAGAGAGAGAGAAACGGAAAGAAAGAACTTTACAGGTATGCAAGGGATGCACTCTTTTGGGAAGGAAGTTTTCCTGATAAATTGTTATTTCCAAGCAACCTGCAATTATTGCAATGTAAGTTATCTCACAGGTAATTTGACTTGTGACCTGCCATATATTAGCTTTGATAGAATTTTCAGAGAAAAACATTGCAGTTCACATAATTGTGAGAATGTTTTTGACTGGAATAAATATAGGTTGTTCCAGCAATACACTTACAAAATTGTCAGCATGCTCAAATTTTGGATTGAATCTGGAATTCCTCCTGTAAAATTATTAAAGCTCAAGTCCCTAACACAACAATATGTTCAAGTAAGTAGGCATGCAAGAATAAGACTAAATAAAAGTAGTCAACATAAGGACTGTGTATTATAAACTAGATTATGATAATTTTCAAAATTCAAACTTCCATCCACCTATGCTCTAGATAAGAAGGCTATCTTTCCTTGCTGTAGAAATACCACACTCAGTTCATGTAACGCTTTCCATATTCACTGAAAGAAAGTGAAATACTGAAAGTGCAAAAAGAAAATGTTTAAAAGTGATATATAGAAAACATTAAGTGGTAGGACATTCCTGCAATACACACTCTCATATTAGCTTCCATTCCTGAAACATAACCTGCATCTTATTGTACAAGAAAAAGAATGATGCTTAACCGGATACAGTATCAGCATTCAACGTCCAATTAGAAGCATGCTCAAGCTTGGTTCAGACAAGAAAATCAAAGTAACAGATGTGAAGAGCAGAATTTTTTTTCAGGTTGATTCAAAATAAGCTTATTTTTAGATTATGATTAGACATTGGAATTATATCTTAGTTTATATTGATCTCATAAAATCTGGATCAATAGTAAGGAATTCACCATGATCAACTGAACATTAATAGAGTGATCATTGAAAGACAATCTATAATTCCTTCAAGTAAAATATTCCCCTCCCCTTGTAACAATTAGGCTAATGTGCCCAGATTTAGCATTAAAATAATCCATTAGCACAATTCAATTTGCTCAATTTTCAGCAAAGCAGATGGAATTTACAGTCATCCAAGACCTCCACCTAACCCAAACTATTGTGTGCACTGGTGTGCATCCAGAAGCACAAGCACAGACACACATGTTACTAGCAGGAGTTGAATCTTAGTAGGCTTTATATTAGCTACCGATTCCACTGACTAGGCAACCCACAGGTATAAACAATTGGAAAAACACTTGTTAACTCAATATATTTATATTTCTATGATTCGTGTAGTAAATGCTATAACTCCACTTGCATATTTTTAATTGGTCAATGGCTGGTTATCATTAATAGTTTGCAAGTCATGTTAGCAAGTTCAAAAATATATGATTGTACCTACTCTCAACAATTAATGCGATTGTGAAAATTCGGTGATCTTGAATCCTACTGCAGCAACTGATAATGTTTCTTCTATTTGTTAAATTAACCAAACAAATTAATTGTAGTCTCCTACGGCAAATATTGAAACATATATGCTGTAGCCTTCACAAATACAATACTGTGGAAGAAATAAAAACATTGGAAGAACAAATGCACACACCCAATAAACACCGTTGTTTTTGGACAAACGTGCCTGGCAAAATCCAATGTGGGAAAATCTGTGAGCTGAGGGTTTTAATTATTATGCAGTAGTAATCTAACTACAAATCTTTAGATGCCCAAACTAGCAGTCTGACAAAGAATAAACTGGAAAAGAGTTACTGAGAAATATTCTCACACTGTCACTCGCGATCCGACTCTGATCCAAGTCCTGGATGGCTAAGCCCCATGCTACCTCTGCGCAGTCTCTGTGTGGGCTCACGCAGTCACTGCGTCATAGATTATAGCAATTGCGTCACCCTTCCAACTAATCAATTTGCCGACTAGAACTCAACTCTCTAGTCCTAAGATCTCACACCCAGACTTCCGGCACTGGATCTCGACTGCTCCCAGCAAAATTGCAGACTCCCTCTGAAGCACTGCGCTGCGTCTTTGTACCTCTCGATCCCTTCACTGCCTTGCAGTCACCAGGACTGGAAAAATACCCTCCGGTCTACTATCCCTGCCATTCACTACAAGAAGATCACTCGATCTCTCTCGGCAACTTAGAGTTGCTACTCTTGAGAAATTCGATCTCTAGATCTCACTATTTCGGTGTGCTCTCCAAGTGCCCATCAAGCTCCTTCATATAATCTCTCGTTGGACCACCAACGGCTAAGATTAAAACATAATCAAGGGCTAATATTAACTGGGAGTTTATCGTTGTCTTTATCTAGAAGATTCACACTAGATTTAATTAATACTCTTTAATTAATCACATTTAGACTTAGAAATACATTAAAAATGATTAATTATTTTAATTAAACCATCTCTAGGTGAAATTTTCCCAAACAATTTCTAGGTCTTGGAGAATGCATGTGTCTTAACCTGTCTACAAAATCTCAAGGCTAGAGCGCATCTGATGCTACAGAAATCAACACCCCCTCTTAGCGAGAAATGTGGTCTAGTATTGCACCCTAATGAAGCATCACCCTGTCTCTACACCATCTCTTGTTGCGTTGTTGATGTCTAGCTTTGCTGCCCATCAACTACTACACAACTTTGATTTTTGCATCTGTGCTGCTGCAGGCCCTGCTGAACTGCTACCAACACTGCAACTGCACTTCAACCTTCTCCAATTGTTGTTGCTGCAACAACAACAATTGCAGCGGAAAAACATCCAAAATACTAAACCAACTATGGTCAGTATGATGCATCTATCATCTGAGTCCTGACTGCTGCTAGACTCTGCTCTGCCACTGAAGCCTCTGTGCTGCTACTGACTCTACTTTGTGCCAACTGCACTGCTACCAACTCTGTTCTACGCTGATTAGTCTTTGATCGCCCCTAGCTACTGCATCTGTCACTCTGGCACCTAACTGCACCAACTGCCACTGGTCCATCCTACTACTGCATGCTATGGGCACTCGTATCAAGGTATTGATTCATGAGGTTGACCACCGCAATAATCCTGCCCATCCTGTACCTCTCTGGGGCTACAACTCCAAATCACCCCGTTGTCGCACAAAGTGTCTAAGCACCGCGACAACGCTCAGAGTAAGGATTGTCACTCTAATCCTTACTCTGTTTAGGCTCTATCCTAGACAAGTCAAGGGGGTAGTCCCTAGGGGTAAATGAATGAAGATAGCTTGTGCAACACAGGCTCTAGGAGAGTTAAGGATGAACAACTTGTAGAATATATAACAAGTCATGGTTAACTGAGATGAATAGATCAAAGAATTAATACGAATAAGACACAACCACAAGATAGAATTATAGACCAATGCCTTTATATTCTGTTGTCGCACAGATTGTCACGACAACGCTCAGACCGGGGGCTGTCACCCTGATCCCCGATATCTCCGTTTAAGCCTGTCTCCCGCGGCTAAGGGGGCTAGGCCCTATAGGAAAATGGATGACCAACTATGAACCAGTTGGGTTGGGAGACACGAAGGGAAACCAGCACTAAATTGATTTTATTAAATTAATAGACTAGTGCCTTATACAATAAATGACTAAACGATTATTTATCAAATGCTGCAGAGATATGAACTCATTAACAATCGTTTTACCATCAAACAACAAAGATTAACTTTTACCACATGCGAGATAATAAAAGCTTTAGTGGCTCAATGATACTCCAGCAATTAAAATTTCGAAAGATAAAGTGCTTTAAACAACCACATAAAATGCTAACCAGAGATCACGTTCATGTAGTTAATCTTTAAATGAGCATGTTAAACATTAATTCCCACATCAAAATTTTAACCTCAACAGAAAAGATAAAACATAAGAAATTCCTGAGCCAAGAATCAAACCAGCAAAAACTTTCTCAAAAATATTTTTATATTTTTCAAATAAAACAGAAGTCTAAATAAATAAAACTTAAATCTAAAGAAAAATTTAAACTATAATTTTTTTATTTTTTTTGCTAAAGTTAAAAGAAAGTCTAAATCTAAATGAAAACAAAACAAAACAAAACTAGAAAAATTAAGCCTCTTCTTTTTCTTTTTTTTAATTTTATTTTTATTTCTTAGATCTAACTTTAAACAAAATTAATTCTAAACTAAATTAATTCAAGATCTAAACTATAAGGAAAAAAATAAATTATGCCTTTTCCAAAGTTTTATAATTTTTAGGAATTTTTTATTTAAAAGGGTGTGCAACAAAACAAAAATAAAGTCCTAGTCTAAACTAACCTAAAGTAACAAATTACCAAAATCTAATCTAAATTAAAGTCTAAAGGGACTTTTAATGATTTTTTTTTATTATTATTATTTCTAAACTAAAACATAAAACGAATCTAAAACAAAAAATTTAAGATTTTGAACTAAACTAAATTAAAAAAGAAAATGGGAAACTTCAAAATAAAACACTATTAAATAAGATTTAACGGATATAAGACTAAATGCATAAGAAAATTAGCCTATCTACGCATGTGATAAAACCGAAACGCAGAAACCTAGCCCGAAAACTATATGCTCTAAATAAAAAATTCAACAGAATAGCCCACGCATGTATAAACAAAGGAAATCGATTGCTTCTTCCGGCGTATTGTTTCTTAGAAATTTGCAAAAAAAGTGATACTCCTTTGCTTCAGAATTTCCAGTTATCACACCCCACAAAGATTTTCCAACTCTGAAATAAGTATTCCTGCAATAGCTGATTTTGAGGCCAGATCTTACCCTCCAGGGCCTAGATCTGGCTTCGAGATTTAAGCTCACCTTCAGATCTGCAACCTGCAATGGCAAAACAAAAAAAATACCCAGAGATAATATATGCAAGGATAAAAAACTAAAACCCTACAAACCAACTACAAAATTTACAACTTTGTGACTTTGCAACAGCCAGATTTGTCAATGATCCACAAAAGTACTTAAGAATTTCAATTTTACTATAAGATGCTTTAGAAAAAACTCTCATGCAACTCAAAAAAATTAACTTTAAATGATAGACCCAGAATCAAAACTGGTTGGGCTCTACAAGAGAATGCTTTGCGGGAATTGGTTGGTTCAGCCGAGAACTTCCCCAAACGCCCACTGATTTTCTCAATAGGCGTTTCCTGCACAGCTCATTTCAACCATCAATAAAGAGAGAAAAACAGTACTATCCCAGATGCAATGGAGATACCTACCATTATTTAAGAAATTCCAATACCATTCAAACCCTAGCAAGTGAACAAGATACCTATGTTCAACAATACTCTACATCAAGCTATTACTAATGGCTGAAAAATAAAAATATCCAGAAAATAAAACAGCGCACAGCACTTCAGGAGAGTAACACCAGCAAGATTTCAACCCCAAAGTCTTTCTTTATTAGCACCAGAAAAAGTTTACAAGAGAGCTTTCCTCAGCACAAGACTCACAGATCGAATGATCTCAAATGAACCCTAGCACCCTATTTAAAGGAAAAATTCCCAACAGCTAGTTCGAGTGATCCATGTCAAAATGATCTCGACCGTTGATGAGGATCAAGATATCTCTTAATCTCATCCGTCGAATTTTTAATGCATTAAAAAATTTGAAATTCTGCATTTTATTTACTCAAAAATTATTATTTTATTTATTTTTAGGTTTTTATTCTAATTTTTTTATATTTATTTTTTAATTTTTAATATTTTATTATTTTTTATTATTATTATTATTATTATTATTATTTTAATTTTTTTTTTTAATTTTATTATTATTTTATTTTATTTTAATTTTATATATTTTTAAATTTTTATTGTTTTTATTTTATTTTATTTTATTATTTTTTAATTTTTATTTTTTATTTTTAAATGGATCTTCGAACTTAGCCTTTGGAAAAATTACCTAGGACCTAGGACTTAGGACTTATGAGGGTATTAAACATTTTCTAACCCTCAAGACACTTTACATCATGAACTTTACAATTTTACATCTTAACGGGGAAAACCCATTTGAAATAGACCCTCATAGACCACCCAGTTCTACGACCAAACATAATCTCGCAGATCAACACACTAGGATTCCCCTAAGATTCTAATGACAAAAACCATTCCGGCTTTGGTTTTAGGCTGAAGGAAAACTCTACCGATCATGGATCGGTGAGACAAAAAACCTTCCGGAACGTAGATTGTCACTAGAAAATTAGGTCCACCTAGGCAATTTACATACATGACTCAGTTAGGCTAAGATTATTTACAATTTACACATGCAGACTGGGTTTACAACATAATATGATCAAGACGACGATGATTGTCGAATGGCATGGACACATCAATCAAGCACTATCCCTTTTGCGAAGAAAAAGGGGTGTACTGCTATGGGAAGTTGACATGCAGTGGTCAACATATTCAATTAACCAAAAAATAGATAAAAACAAGTTATCCAGAGCAATTTATAAATGTAGCGAAAGTGGCGATTATGAACAATTAAATGTAAATGCCCAAAACTTTATCATGCAATATATTCTAGCAAATAAATACTGTGAAGAATTTAACTGCTAAGCAATGATCCCAGATCTAGAATTTATCATTCTCATATAGTCAATCTAGGTATGATTGTAAAACATTAAATGCACTTGACAATAGAGAAATCACTACCACAAAATTTAAAATTTTACACTTAGCACAAAAGACACCAGGGAACTTTAGATCAGAATTTTAATTATCCCTTAGTTAAATGCTAAGCTTATGAAACAAATTTAATGTGGCAATTAAATTTTTTAATGTGACCAAACAAATAAAATATCAAAAGTACTTAATTAAATTTAAATTTTATGGGCCATAGGCCACATAAAAATTTAAAAAAATAAAATGTCAGGGCTTAAGTTCTTCTTTTGATTCAATTCCTTAGCAATTCTAAAGTCAAAAAAAAAAAAAAGATTTTTAATTTTCGTTTATGAAACAAAATTAAAATAAATAAATAAAAAGGAAGAATGAAAACAAAACTAAAGTCATTAAAGTAAAAAATAAGAAAAAGGTCGAAAGCCCAAAAAAATTTTGAATTACCGTGAAACCTAAGTAAAAAAAAATCAAAGAAGAAAAGATATAAAAAAATCAATAAAATGAAATCAAATTTTAAAGAGACTAGCCCTAATGCATACAAATGAATAATAAAAAAAGGAGAATCGGATTGTTGTGAGTTTGTATGCAGTGCAGGTCGAGAGGAGCTTGACGGCGACAGGATGGGGTAAGAGCCGCGACTTTGAAGATCGAACGAGAGGACAATGCAAGTCTACGAGGAGGAGACAAGATGCAGGAGAAGGCAAAGGAATGTGGGCTGCAATGGACGCAAAGGGAGGCAGGTTGGGAAGTACAGCAGCGAGCAGAGGACAAATGGAAGTTGCAGAGAAGCGGAGAACGCAGGCGACCGGAGCGATGAGGAAGCTGCGGAAGAGGGAGAATGTTGCAGCCAAGGGCTTTTGCAGGCGGAAAGGAGCAAACGAGGGCCGTGGAGAGGAGTTTGGATGCGGGTTACGAAGCTGTGATAGAGGGGCAAGGGTTTAGCGAGCAGGAAAGAGGGGTAAATCGACTCGTTTTTGCAGGTCGAAAAAGAGGGAGCCTGAACCAGCGAAAACAAAAAAAAATGCAAGCATTGATGGAGAGAATGCAACAAAGACAAGAAGCTGCAAAAGGATTCTCTTAAAAAAAATCGAAACTTTCTACAGCAAGAAAAATAAAAAAGAAAAACCTAGGCAGCCAGCGGTAGCCTCAAAAAACCCAAAATAAACCCAGAAAAATTGAATTTCACATCAATATATTCTTATGCTTCAGATTGGCTTTGAAACCCTTGTAAAATTTCTAGATTTAAAATTTTAAAACCCTTGGACTGCAAAAAAGTTGAATAAAATGTCCCTGCAAAATGATATTGGGGCCAGATCTTACTCTCCAAGGCCTAGATTTGGCTTTAAAGAAAATTTTCCTTCAGATCTGCAGCTGTAAAAAGGAGAACAAAACACCTAGAAACGATATATATAATGATAAAACTAAAAACCCCAAAAACCCAGAAAAATAATTACAAAATTTACAAATTGCAGGCTCTAATTAGCCAGATCTATCATTATGATGCACAAAAATTAAAAGATTTTTAAAATTTTAAAGAAGGTGCTAACCGAAACCCTTCGTGCATCACCAACAAAAAATCTTATGATAAGCCCGAAGCTAATTTAGTTGGGTTCTTCAGAGAACATAGATCGGGAGTTGGTTGGTCCAACTTAACACTTTCCCTAACGCCCGAGGGTCTAAAATCAAGATTTCCCTACAAAACTCAATCCAACCATAAAAAATAGAGCGAGAAAATAATAATAAAATTCAGACAAATTGAGATACCTGCTATTACGTTCAAAATTTAAATTATTACTCAAACCGCAATGGCTGAGCAAGATACCTGTACTCAAATGACTCTTTAGAAGTTATTACCATTGGCTTTAGAAAAATTATGCATGAAAACAACACATCTTACAATATTCCCATGAAGAGTAACACCAGCAAAATTTGACCCCAAAGTTTTTATTTATTATCCAAAAAGAGATTACACAAGAGCTTCTTACTAAGCACACGACTCAGATATCGGATGGATCAACTGACAAATGACTTCCTATTTAAATACAAATCCTCCAACGGCTAGTTTGAGTGATCCTCATCAAAGAAATCTCGACCGTAGATGAAGATTAAAATTTCTTTTATTCTCATCTATCGAAATATTTAAATACTTGGGGAAATTCGAAATTTTTGATTAAATGCATTTTAATTAACTCAAAAATAGAAATTTTGAGTTAATTTCCCAAAAAATTTGACTTTGGCTTAATCCCCAGGGATCAAAGGTTTAAAATTTAGCAAAATAATTAATTTACGTTAGTCCCAGGACCTTTTAAAATTTAATTTTTTACGACCAACGAATTTTGCGTTTGGAGAATTTAAATCTACTTAGGACGTATAATTAATTAAATTTCTGGCTTAGGATTTCAATTAATTTTTTGCTAAAAAATTTAATTAATTAACCTATGAGGGGATAAATTATTTTTCCAACCCTCAAGACACTTTACATCATGATTTTTATATTTTTTATATCATAAGGGAGAAAACCCATTTGTAATATACCCTCGCAGACCACCCATTTCTACAACACAAATATAATCCAACAGTCCAAGCAATTTGTAATAAAATATCCTAACCAAATAGTTAGGATTATTCTCAGATCACTTTTTTATAGACTCAATCTAGAACACTAGGACTCACCTAAGATCCTAGCGACAAAATCCATTCCAGCTTTGGGTAAGACTGGAGGGGAAAACTCTACCAACTATCCAAGAATGGATTGGTGAGACAAAAAACCTCCCAGAATGGAGATCGCCACTAGAAATGTAGTTTTACCTAGGTTTTTACATACATAACACGGTCCTGCTAAGATTATTTACATCATATACATGCATAATGTGTTTACATGATAACATGATGATCAAGCTGATGATGATAGCTGGATGGCACAGACACATCGATCAGGCTCTATCCCTTTTGTCAAAAGATGGGGTGTACTGCTATGGGTCGTTGACACATAGTGGTCAACACACCCCACCTAACCCCTGAAGATAACTTGATGATCATGGAAAACTGTTCCTCCAATCTGAACGACAACCTGTCGATCTCAGTGGATGTAGCCTGCTGATCCTACTTCTCCTCTTTGTGCTTCTTTCTGAGAGGACATTGAGTGTTGTAGTTGCCAAGATCACCACACCTGAAGCACTTGATCTTGGAAATGTCCTTCCTCCTGCGCTGCTCCTGTTGCCGCTTTGATGCAAGGGCCACATCTTCCTCCTCCTTTACTTGTTTCATCCCACTGCTGCTGCTACCACCACTGATGGTGCTCTTCACCAGATCTCGCCTCATCTTCTCATGTTGCAAATCAAACCACATACATTCCCAATCTACCAGTTTCTCTCTGCCCAAGATACTTTAGACAAAAGCTTGCCATTCTTCGGAAATGTTGTTCAGAGCTAATCGTACAAACTCTATAGGCTGGCGAGTTGACCCTACTAAAGACAGTTGATCCCTGATATCCTAAAGCCTTGTAAGGGAGGGGTCTATATGCTCCCCTTTTTGCATCCTCGTGCATCTCAGCTTCTCCTCAAGATACATATTCCACTTCTCGTAAGACCATCTGTACAGCGTAGTTAGTATCTTTGCTAGCTATGTGAGATACGACGTGATCTCAAACCCCCTCGAGAATCAACCTCTTAGCTTTCACCATCTCCTTCTTGTATTTATTAAGTGGATCTACATCTGAGGGTACAACTACCACACTATCGATATATGTCTTGAGATCATGTTCATCTAGAAGGCAGGAAATTCTAGCCTTCTAGGTCACATAGTTGGAGGCTTCGTCCAACCGACCTTGATCTCCCAACCTAGCCGATGTCATCTCTCTGAAAATGTTGAATTCCTCGTCTTCCCCTCAGCGCAGCTGCTGACTAGCTCTTCACACTCCCTTCTGGAGTGAAAAATCTCACACACACTGGACCTCTCTGGACCTCTGGAGTCTGGACCTCTCGATGCCTTCACTGCCTTGCACTCACCGGGATTGGAAAATCCCCTCCGGTCTACTATCTGTACCCCTTACTACAAGAAGATCACTCAATCTCTCTCCGGCAACTCAATGTTGCTACTCTTGAGAAATTCGATCTCTAGATCTCACTATCTTGGTGTGTTCTCCAAGTGCCCATCAAGCTCCTTCTTATAATCTCTTGTTGGAGCACCAACGGCCAATATTAAAACATAATCAAGGGCTAAGATTAACTAAGAGTTGATCCTCGTCTTTATCTAGAAGATTCACACCAAATTTAATTAGTACCCTTTAATTAATCACATTTCCTAAGTTTAGACTTAGGAATACATTAAAAGTGATTAATTATTTTAATTAAACGATCTCTAGGTGGAATTTTCCCAAACAATTTCTTGGTCTTGGAAAATGCATGTGTCTTAGCCTCTCTGCAAAATCTCGAAGTTAGACCACATCCGATGCTACAAAAATCAATATCTATAGCTTTGCAAATAGGTGCATTATATGTGATAACTTGCACCACATTTTCTGGCCCTACTTGTTCAATAACAACAATTAAAATTTCAACAATTGAGGATTGCTAGTGTCACCCATACCTATTTTGCTCCTTTGATCCTTCAATCTTTGAGCATCATCTTGCTCTCTCTTAAATGTAGCCCTCACTTATAGGTTTTTAGTATGTGCACAAACTTTAATACCCTTTATATCTTCATGCAAAAAGCGAGCCTTCACTCGTAGGTAACAACCCTTGAAGGTCCTATCAATTTTACATAAATTGCACCTCCATTCCCAAGTACCCCCAACACCCATTTTCTTGACTTTGGTAACATACTTCCAAAGAGGATAGCATTCTTTCTTCCTGATTGCTTGAGAAGCTCTAGGGGCACTCGAAACAACACTTTGAGAAGCTATGAATGCTGCAAAAGCAGAAAATAAATCCATTCACCCAAAAAACTATTGCTCGTGCCCTTCTTCTTGCTATAAATGCACCAAAGCTTCCGCCCGGTGCTCCAAACACAGCTAGAATGCTTGCTATTGTTGTAGGAAGCTCCTCTTGCTGAAGAATGTGTGAGAAATGAGTGAATGAAGTGTTTTTTAATAGAAAGGAAGAGACTTTTAGGGTTTCTAGAGAATTTTAATTTTATTATTTTCGAGAGAACTATAATTTTATTTTTTAAATGAAATTAGCTTAGGAGTGAAATAATCTTAATGAAAATGATAATTTTAATGTTTTTGGGCAGTAAAAGGTCCCCATGCCCTTCTTTGACACTTGAGCAGGCCCACATAAGTCATTGAACGCATCAAAATGCCATGGAAATGGCCCAAAATAGCCCCAAAACATGACCATCTATACCACACGCAATTTCAAAATTGTGAAACATCTTACAGTGCAATCAACAACATTTCAAGGGCATTTCAGTATTTCAACAGATTTTAGGTACTAGTATGCCTATTGGGGTGATGTTTCTTGCAACATACATTTTATTTTTTTATACTAGCCTTACTACCAAATTTTATAACTAACAAAAGATGGATCTACCTCAATGGCTAGCAAAATGTTATGATCCAGTTAATTTTCTAGGTATGAGGGGTTTTCCCCATGATATAGTTGGGTCACATGATAGACCCAATTTTCATGGATATTTGGGAATCAATTGAAAATCATCTTTCCACATATATCAAATAATGTAAGAAAAATGACTTCCTTCACAAGGATTTCATGATGAATTTGGAAGGATCTACAATGATTTGGTACGAAAGCCTTAGAAAAGGCAGGTTTACATATTTTATAGAATTCTTCCGAGCATTTAGTGCAAGATGGGATTATGATTTAGGAAGTTGGCTTCCCCTTGTCTGAGAAATAGAAAGGCTATATATCTCACAAAAACTTCAAGAAGCATTAGAGAATTTTTGAGGTTAAAAATCGGCCATAAAACAAAAAGGTACAACACAAATCAACTTTATAAGAACCAATAGGATTAAATACAATGATGTCAACCATGGGGATGATGATTCACCTTTTTTGGAGAAAAAAGGTAAAAAGACAAAAAAAAAATAAAAATTTAAAACTATTTTTTCAACTTATCTCCCTATGATTTTACTCTAATTCGAGCGGGAGCACTCGTTGGATGTAGATTTTAATTTTGCATCCATGGAGTACCCATGTTACATAATTTTGATGGACCCTACTACATAAAAAATGTGAAATACATGAAAAATCACATTTTTTTCATGTATTTCACATTTTTCATGTCGTTGGGTCCATCGAAAGTATGCAACATGGATACTCCATGGATGCAAAACTAAATTCTGCATCCAACGAGTGCTCCCGCTCAAAATTTGAGTAAAATCATAGGGAGATAAGTTGAAAATTCAAAATATGAGTTGACAAATAGTTTTTTCTTTTTTCCCTCCAAAAATTAATGAGGTAATATAATCTTATTTTATTATTTCCACTAATATTTTATAGTATTCCTTAGGAGGCCATTTTAGACCTCAAAATTTCTCTAATGAAGGCCTTTGTCGTTTACCTTCAACTTGGGATGTCAGTGAAGAAGAAGAAGAATATTTCCATGAAGAGGTTCATCCTTCTCCTTCATGCCATGAGCCAGAGAACAATGACATGTGGGTTTCCTATTTGAAGTCTTAAAGAATTCATCAACAAAGAAGATCTTGAGACAATGGAATTAAATGTGTCATTTCAAGAAGAAAATAATGGTAGAGAGTCTTGTCACGCATCATGTCAATAGGGGTAAATACAAAAACTTTTGCAATATTTATCACCACCATTGTAAGCCCAAGGTCACATGTGAGAGCACTGTAACAACCATGGGAGGTTTTGTATTAGGTATCCCAACACATGTCTTGTTCTCATTGTCTTTATTTTGTCATCTACTCAGAGCATGGTTGGTCCCCTATAGATCATTTTGGGTTTCTCTTGTCTTGTCTAGAATTGGAGAGCCTTAGGTGAGTCTACTTGACGACTCATGGTTTTATGAGAGCTTTCTTTTGTAGAGGTGATCACCATTGTATGGGCCTTTCTAACCTGCATCAAGGTGCAACTATGTCTTACCACATAGTTAGAGTCTATAGAGTTTGTAGATGGCCTTGGCTTTGGTGCAATATCTCTCAGACAACTCTCATGCATGACAGTCTCATATTCACAATTTTCACAATTCCCAAGGTAGTTCATGGTTTCCAGTTCAAAGTGGTTTCCAAGGTAAAAAGGTCAACTTGGTCTCAGGTTGTTTAGTTTGATGAGAGGAATCCATTCCATGTCGAACTTTTCCAATCAGAGGTGGTTGTGGCTAGTTATAACTTGGTCAAACTTGGTCAACAAGTTTCCAGGTGGAAGAACAAGGGTAGCAATGGGAAGAATGATGCAATGCATTGCATAAAAATTTATCACCAAAATGAGAGGAACAATACCCAAGAGTCATATTCACAAGATTCCTTATTGTATTATGGAAGTAGCAGACGTGGAAGATGGCACGGCACAGCAACTAATGAAATGGAAATGCTTGGAAAGATTTGAATATTTTGAGAGACCTAGTTTATATCATGGCCATTTTAACCAAACTGAGGTGCTAGAAATACCAACTTGTCCAAAGCTTTGAAGATCCAATGAATAGGCGACCAAGTCAAATTAGTAAAGGGAAAAAGTGAATCTAGATGTTGGAGAAGTCAACTAGCCGTTGGAGACTTCATGGACCAAGAAGTTGACTAATAGACCAAGAAAGTAGTCATTAAAAGACAAATTATTCCTTCAGATGATGAAGTTGAACCTCTCAGTGCAATCACACATCTCAAAGGACCAATTTGAATTTCTTCAAAGGCAAGTAAGCAGAATGTTGAGCAACAAAGGTGTACTATTTTCCTTTTTTGACCGTATCAGTCCATAAGCAAAGGGATTCGTGGACTAAATTAGGAAATTGAAGCAAAGAAGAGCCCTTATTGGGCAAATAGAAAATTGTAACGAAATATTTATGAAAATTCACTATGTCTCCAACTTGTGGATGACTAGTAAAAATAATTATTTGAGTCCAACTAGCCATTAAAAATGTTCTATAAAAGGCTAGCCTCCCCTCTTGTAATAATCATTGTTGTCATATGAGATTGGTGCCACCAAATGATAAAGAGCTTCATTTTCCCAACCCTTGTTCATCTTTTTTGTTCATTGTGTGCAATGGATTTTACTTACATTTCTTTTCTTGATTAGATGTATCATCATGGATATAATCTAGTATTCAATTTTAATAGGTAGAATTGGACAGAGTTATTTGGTTGAGCCACCGAGGGGCTACAGGTCAGGTGGAGAGGGAAAACTAGGGAACACCCCTACTTTGTTCACTTGTTTTGTAGGTAGATTCCTTTGAACAATTGAGCCATTCCAAAGGAGAGATTTAATTTGGGGAAAGTTCATATTCATTGATAACTCAACTTGATGACCGGAGAACACCACAAGAAGGGGCAGCTCCTAGTTAAGTTTGAAAGTTAAAGAGGGTGCTATGTCAATAGTGGGAGAAAATTCTCTTTCAAGAGACCAAATTCACTCCCTTCATCATATACAAAATCAACTTAAGAAAATATGAGTTTCACGTCCCAGCAAGGTGAGGTAATCTTGGTATAATGTATACCCGCAACCACTCTTATTTACAGAATATTATTTTTTTTTTACTTTTTAGCATTAGATTAGGACTTAATTACTTGCCGGTATTTAATTTGAACTGATTTTATCTTATTAGAAACTTAAAACCTTGGATAACTCGAGTTTATTGTTAGATCTAATCTAAGGAGAGTTACATGGTTTTACTAGAAATATTTTACACTTGTATCTAGTTGAAATCTTGCAAATCTGAACTTGTTTATTGGATGTACCTTCTGAAACATGCAACGAAAACCAAAGGTTTCACATTCCCAAACAGGTGAGTACCTTTATGAAGTCTTATTTCAGGACTCTTATGCTTGCTGATTTTACATTTTTTGAGTCAAATATTTAAGTTTCCAGCCTTAAATAAATTTGGAAATTATTTAGGCACTTGGCCTAGAGGGATATACTCCTAATCAACCAAAAAGGAAGTTTCCATTGTTCGAAATTGACTTTATTTGTTGTTACAATCTAACGAGAGGCCTCACAAGCCTCATGTTTAATCCTTAAACTGTCCCATCCCTAGAAAAAGAATCTAGGAGTCGTGTGTAACTCCTATAAAGGCTGATTTGAGCTCAACAACTTGTTGTCATTGTGATTTTATGCAGAATTTATAGTCTGGTATAACAGGACAGCAAGTTGTTTTGATGCAGAAGTCCTAACCAATAGTCCAACCAGAAAAAGAATAATATATTTTGTTAGGATAGTTTCAGAACACCAGAATAAACTGGTCACACAATGTACTTTCTAGTATTTGATGTCATTTAACCTGTTGTTTAGTTTTTTGTTGCACAGTTGTAGCCAGAAAGAGCTAGACAGTCTCAGAAATTAACTCTTCCACCTCACTTTGACCCCATATAAGCCATTGGTCTTGCATTGAGTTGATTGGGGTTTCAACTGGGACTCCTCTCCTAAATATTTAGTAGATTGTTGGGTCGAAAGAGCAGGGATCTGGCCTGAGGTGACACTAGGTCCCTACACTTTGTGTGCCCATCTAGAAAGTTCGTCAGGACCCTAGCAACCCTGCTCATTGGATCGGTAATAAGTCCCACCTTATTGAGGATGAAAAAGTTATGGTAGATACAAACAAGGATATTTTTGACTGTGCAAATAAAAAAGATGAAGAAATTAGTGAACAAATTAATGAATCTTCTTGTTTTCCCATCAAGAATGAACAAATAATTAAAGAACAAGGATACAAGAAGAGCCTTGATGTTAGAGTCATTCATGAAACCACCTACCCTCCTCTAGATGAAAACACATGTTTAACAAATTACCTTCCTTTCCAAGAAATTGATTTGCATGACACATTTCCTAGTGTTTTAGAAAAGGAAGATTTAGTAAACACAACCTAAAGGCTAATATTAAAGAAGGTGGGGAACACAAAGAACCCGAGTCTAATGATGAATCATTTTTTTTCCTAGCTAGCCAACGGCCATTAGGAAAATTCTGAGCTAAAAAATGGGCCTCAAAACAAAAAATGTACTAACAAAATTAACTTTAAAAGAACCAATAGGATTCAAGAAGATGATGTCATCCCCAGGGGTAAATATTTTGGAGGCAAAAGAAGAAAACTATTTTTTTTTAATTCTATTTTTAGCTTATCTCCTTATATATTTGCTCAAATGTCAATTGTAGACACCCGTTGGATTAAATTCCAAATCCAAAGAGTACCCACCCTGCATACTTTTGAGTAGACGAACGTGGGACGAAATTGAAAATAAAAGAAAAAGACGTGTTGAAAATTTGAAAATACATGGAAAAACATGTTCAACACATTGTTTTCATTTATTTTGATTTTTTTCGATGTGGGTCTACTCAGAAGTATGCAGGGTGGGTACTCATTGGATGTGGAATTTAATTATGCATCCAACGGGGGTCTACACTTGACATTTGAGTAAAACTATAAGGAGATAGATCAAAAATACAATAAAAATAGTAGTTTGCTTTCTTTCTCTTTAAAAATCATAACTCTCATTTTATTATTTTAACTATTAATTTATTACTTTCCTTTGGAGGCCCATTTTACACCTCAAAATTCCCCTAATGCATATAGATAAACACATGAAATGTTGTCATATACCTTCCGCATATTACTCCAGCCATATTTCTTTCTCCAATCAACCATTACTTCTTGAAGGAAGGTGGGTGATCCATCGATAGGTACTTCAATCATTTTGTCATCATTTGATTTTGCTTGATGTTTTGGGGCATACAAAATGAATCACGGGATGATATGGCTGATTGAATGAGGTTGACTGTATCCTTGTTCCCTCAATTCACTTGGGAGGTTAGTCTTTGGCTCCAGTCCAGTGTAACCTCCTATGAGGTCTTAGGGTTATAGGAAGGACACTATTGGGGACGCTCTAACTGAAGTAGTGTGACCATGATTTTCACCACCTTTTGTTATTCCCTCTATTCCATATCCATTCTATAGACTGTGGCCATGGTCATTAGGCATTGGTACTTTCTGATCCCTATCACTGAGTTTGGGTTGGAAAATTTTTCCTTGGAGGTTGATGCAACTAAAATAAATATAAAAAGAAAAGAAAGCTACAATGAAATAAAATGATAAAATGCAAAAGGTGGTTGGGACAAAAATTAGTGCGTGGGAAATATCCTAGCATGAGCTTTACCCACCACATTAGCCATCATGTAGTTCCTAAAACACTTGATGCTCCATCCATAAAAGTGAACCCTGGTATTGTTCCAACCCTGACGAAAAATAAACTGCTACATCATTAAAGGGTAATAAATGCTAAATCTCTCAAATGCAAGCTTGAGGTCCTCAACTATGATGTAATATTCCTAATAGAAAAATACAAGAAATAAAAAAGGCTATGAACTAACTACAAACTGCAATCTCAAAAGCATACAAGCATAGGAATTAAACACTAGAAATATGAACCAAAGCTCTGAGCCATTTTATTAATATGAGCAGAATGTGTACAATAGATGGTAATAGTAGAAGTAGAACTTGGGCTTGCTACAAGCAAGCAAGGAAAAACTCAGGTGATAATAATGAAGCTCAAGTGTTCTAGAAGCTCCTCCACAATTCTTGCATCGACCCAATAAATTTTTTTGTTGTTGCTGCCAGATAGGAAATGGAAAATATTCCCTCAGCAGTGCTCAAAAAATTATAATAAATCAGCAGGTGCACTTTCTCAACAAGGCCAACAAAACGCAAAAAAGAGTTTGGCCCAAAACCAACTCTTTAGGAAACCCACAAAGGGGTGCAAATTGTTAGCATACTAGTAAAATGCATTGATGAAAGAAAGTGAAATTTTGGCCTGAATACTACCTAGATCACTCTAAAAATGCAGCCATAGACTCCACTCTAAATACCCAGAAATTTTTTGGGCTGATTCTAAATGACGAAAGAACCCACCAAATAGTGTGAGTGCCCTCTAGCTGGCTACACGCACTGCTATGAAATAATGCTCCAGAAACTTCCAAATCCTTCGTTGAATTTCCACTAAAATTCCACACAAAATCCCCTCCGAAAATTACCTTCTCTAGCCAATCTCCTCTAGAAATTAGTTTCCCTCTTCCCCTACATAAGCTTTCTCTAGTGAGCTCTATGCACTGCCAGAATGGAGAAATTTCGCCCACAAAATGGCCAACACTTCTGCCCTATAAAACACTACCAAAATTACAGTATTAAGGTAGGAAATTTTTCTACAAATCACCGAATCTTCCAACTCACTTCAGCTAAATAAATTTGTGCTCCGCAAACTGCCTCTGTGCCCAAGAAGTGCACAAAATTGGTTGAACACCTGCAATAAAGCTCTGTGGAAAATCTGAATTGGACTCCCCAAATTTCCTCACTAGGGAGACGCTTGGAGTTCTCCAAAATGAGGGTCTAATTCCACTTCTAACTCCTATGATAAACAACACATTTCTTCTTGTGCTAAACAACTCCAAGAGAAGATGTAATGTGAAGTGTAATAGTCAAAAGATCCCTCAAAAAATGAGTCCCTCCTCCATTTATAATTTATCCCCGTGCTTTTAGACAACCTTTTTAATTATTATTTTATTGGTGGGGGCCATTTTCCACTAAGTGGATTTTTCCTTCATTTTAATAAATTAATAATTTGTAGCCAATCCCCGATAACATAATACTTGTCACCTTTATCCAAAATAATATTTTCCCCTTCTAATTAATATTGCCAAAATTGGGAAAAATTCCGAAGCTCACAAAATTGGGGATATGATAGTCCTCCCCACCTAAAATTACTTATCCTCAAGCAATGCCTAAACCAGTGCCTCCACTATTTGATGGCCCCAATGGTCACTGCAAACAATACCATAATCCCAAATGTGACACTGAGTCATCCTTGTCCCATGCACTATCCTATCATTAAGGAATCCCCCGGTACCAGGATCCCAAACCATCCTTATCAACGTGAAGCAACCCTTGTTCCGCCCAATGTCCAACTAGGTATAAACTCCAGAAGCCCTCCGCATACTGTCCATGAGTAAAGCATCACGATAATATAAAATCTTGACCAACCGCTCGTGAAACTACCCTATTGAGTAGTCAATCTCATGAACTTTAGGGGTAGGTTCCCGAAGATATAATCCAACCCTTGTAGAGATGAATCTTTTCCCACATGGGCTCCCCCTTCTCTCCTCTTGCTAATCATCCCACCACGCTGATGAAGTCCCCCATGCCAACAACAAACTACTAAAACCCAATGGAAGATCTAAATGATCTTCCCCTATAGGAACCAGCTCATCCCTAAGGGTACCTGAACTTCCAAATCTTGTGATGCCAAGATCCCATGCCCATCACATTGTGAAATTGCCCTTGCTGACACCGCAACATCCCTGTCATGACTGACTACCGAACATGCTCGTACTGGAGCCTTCTTTCCTGTAACACTCGACCAAAATATCTACCATGATTGAAGCTATGCCCAACCTTTCAAGGGAAACTCAATAGTGCCAAAGTATACCACTCCATGGCTAGCCTCAATCCTGACCAGCAACCTTCCTCGCCATATGATGAGCAGTGTTGTGAAAATCGCGATTTTATCGCAATTTTTTCCTTGAAACGATTAAATTGGCGAATTAAATCAGCGATTTTTTCATTTTGAAACATCGTAATTTTTGTAAAAAAAAAATTGTATTTTTTTAACTTTGTCGATTTTTACCAATTTTATCTTGATTTTTACGATTTTTTCTTTTTCCATACCCTCGTCGATGTAACCCCGATCGCAACTATCGCAACATTGATGATGAGGACTACTTGTAGGTACTATGGATAGGAGAAAATCTTCTCATGGATGGTCCTCATCCGGCAGCCAATAGCTATCAGATACCTTGATGTGCCAGTTTCTGTGCCCCCCTAAGCCAACCATGTGGTCCCTTGCCCATCTGTATCTGTGTTTAAAGGTGGGCCTCCCGACCCCAAAGGTATGACTTTTCATTGATTTAACGTAGTGGTTTTGTTTACTTTTCATGGACACTTTTCGGCATGGATTACTAGGGGGATTCGGCGAAAAGAGTGGACTAGCTATGTGCTCTTTTCTCCTCTGCCTAATTTGATGGTTAGCCTTGTATCCTAGTCCCATGGGATCTCCTTTCGCTGGCACTACATGAAATCCTGATTTTGGGTTGCGTGATCCTACATCCTGGTACCATATATATCACCCCCCATTCGCTTATTTTGACCTCATTCATCATTTTTCCCATCCAGGTCCACATGTATCCACTGGGTCCACACAGGGTTCACCTCCCCCTCCCCTTATCCACACTTTGGGTCAGCCCTGGAACGATGCCCCAGATGTTGATGCAGCTAAAAAGAAAAGAAAAAAGCATAATTTGGCCACCCACAACAGGAAATGTACCGCAAAATGCAAAAGATGGTCGAGACATAAACATTTAGCACGTGGGCAAAAGCCAATAATAAGCTCCACCGCTTATCTATGGCTATCACCCTGGTTCCTATGGGCCCTAGATGAGGCTCCCACCACATTAAGGAACCCATGGTTGTCCCAACCCGTAGTGCGAAATGAAATGCCCCACCTAAAACGGGGTAACTACTGCTATATACCACACATCATGCTCTCATCCCCTGGAGCCTCGAGCTGTTATGAAGAAAAATCAATAAAAAGGCAAAAGGCATATATATATAAGGGTGAAAAGTGTTGATTTGGGGTGGCATCGGATGTGCTCTAACCATGAAATTTCGTGGAGAGGTTGGGGCACATGAGATCTCCAATACCCAAAAAGGGTTTGGGCAGATTCTAAACAGTTTGGGAGATATTAAAATAATTAAATATTTTTAATGGAATCCCTAAGTCTAAACTTAGGGAAATTAAAATATTAATGTGGATTAATATAAAACTATATTAGAATGGTCCAAAAGACATGGATCAAGCCAAATCTAATCTTAGCCATTGATTAGGGACTTAATCTCGACGCTTGATATGTCAATGAGAAAAGTATAAGAGGAGGCTTGACGGTCACTTGGAGTACACACCAAATGACCAGTCATTCTATTCTCTAGAACGGGGTTTGCTAAGAGTTAGAATCAGTGATCAGAGTTGCAGGTGAGGGGCAGTCAGTAAAGAGGGATAGAGAGGCAAAGATAATGTCGGGAGATCAGCGTAGGATATAGAGAGCGTGACGCAATAGCAGCCAAGCCTCACATAGGGCCACGCAAAGGTAGCCAGGAGCTGTGCAGTGCTTCAGAGAGGCCAGCATAGCTGACGCAGAGGGCTAGAAGGCTGACACAGGGCCTCCTGAGGCTAACGTAGACCCATTCAGGGTGATGCAGGGCCAGTGCGGGGCAGAGACAGGCTACCACATTCCAGAAAGTAAGACGTTGGTGTTTCTGGGGCAGATTGGAGCTGAGGAGCTGCCAGAGGGTTTATTCGGGGTTTCTGACGGGACATCTCTCTCAGACTAAGAGATACTACTGCCAAGGGCATTCTCTGTTGGGTAATCAAGATTTGGTACCCCGATTGTACTCTAAAATTGCTTAAACAGAAAACCCTCAGATAGCTGCACCAGTTTTCCCGCATTGGGTTTTTCGGGGGACATTGGTCCAAAAATAATAGTGTCATTTTGTGTGCTTGTATCTGTTTGCTTCAGTTGATGATCTGTAATATGTTGAGCATGCACTAGTGTTTATTTTTAGTATTTACATTGTAAATAACTTATGAAGTAAAAGAACAAGTAGGTAGGAATAAATCAGTAAAGTGCATGGAGGGTTTCTAACTGGTAGACTTAGAAAATTCAACATGGTATCAGAGCATGGTTGCAGATCATAGGGGAACTGAGGACATCAGCTGAGCGGAGCAATAGCAGCAGAAAATAGCTGTCCCGAGTGACAGAAGTTGTTCCTAGCAGACCAGCAACAAGGGAAGGGTGACGCAGTGCCTGCGTCATCAAGGGCTTCCTTTGAAGAGGAAGTGCAGAGGCCAAGGGAAGAAAAGGGAGGCTCACACAGAGCCACACAGAGGACCAGAGGGCTGTGACGCAGTTGGCTGAGGAGGCCGAGTTGCTGGTGCCAAGATTGCATAGAGCCTAGGAGCTCTCACCTTTAGGTTGCTGGGGTTTAGGAGGCTGTGCGAAAGTTGCAGAGTGGAGCTTGTGGGGTACTATAGTCAGAACAGTACTTGACAGGGCAAGGCCAAGGAGGAGGGAGTTGCTACCGAGGGTTTCTAGCCGAGAAATCCAGATCAGTGGTGCAGTTGCACAAACGATCAGAGTAGGGGGCATCTCGACAGTGAAAAAAGGATTTCCAAGAGGGAAATCGAGACTCAGAGGGAGTCACATTGAGAACTTCCAAGAGGGAAGTAGAAGAGCAGCATAGCACTACATGGAGTAAAAGACTAGGACAGACTGGACGGAGCCTCAAACTTCATCGTCTGAAATGCCAGAATCTTATCCGTACTTGACAGAAATTGTGTGAAGCACTTTGCCTTGAGAACGATAGCTATCCCAGTCAACGTAGCTAAGAACGACAAGTACAAGGAGGCCATGGCGAGGGCCAAGAGCATCATCCTTGATGGGGTTAAGGACCATGTAGTACCACACATTACAGAGAAGGAAACAACAAATGAGATGTGGGAGTCCCTAAAGAAATTGTACCAGCATACTTCTGTGCAGAGAAGGATGTTACTAGAAAATCAGAAGAGGTCATATCAGATGAAGAAGGGAGAACTGATTGACACCTTCCTCAGAGGACTGAATGAGATTCGAGATCAGTTGACTTCCATAGGAGCAACACCGGATCAAGAATTGATGATGACGACAACCCTGAATGCAGTCTCAGAAGACTGAGAGGTCTTTTTCCAGAGTATACTGGGCAGAGTCACACTTCCACCTTGGGATGAGATGTGGGCAGCGCTTCGCCAAGAAGAGATCAAACGTCAGACAAACGCAGGAAGCAACAGTAAGGGGATCAGAGTCAAAAAGGAGGAGGAGGAAGATGTTGCCCTAGCATTTGAGGGAAAGCAAGAAAATCGGAAGAATAAGGATTTCTCCAAGACCAAGTGCTTCCACTATGGGGAGCTAGGTCATTATGCGACCCAGTGTCCAAGGAAGAAGAGTAAGGGAGAGTCTTTTGAGACTAAGGCAACACCAGCAAGGGCAAAGAAGGAAGTGGACACAGACGATGACTATGCTATGAGTTCACACGCACCACTTGAGTACAAGTGGGGAGACTTTGAGCTACAGTTAGGCGGACTACAGGCGATGAGGGGCAAGATGCTCAAGGTACCCAGCCTCTTCAATTAGACCTTGCTACGGGAGCCCTGAAGAGGACTAGCAGGACTGGTTGATGTGGGTAGAGATGGATGCAGATGGAGCAGCAGAGAGAGCTACAATGCAGATTTCCCAAGACAGCACAAGGCTAGTAGGCTGCAATAGTGTGAGAGCCATGGGAGTGATGCACTAGTGCAAGATGGCACAAAGAGCTGTGCAACGGTGGGAGATGCAAGGAGTTGTTGCAGCAACGTAGAGGTCAGAGAGGGAGCACTTGTCAGTGGCAGAGGGAGCTTCAACATCAGGAGGGTCTCTAGCCCAACAGAGAGGTCAGAGTTGAGAGATCAGTTACTTACTTCTTAGTAACTAAGTTGTAGGGCAGCAGTGGGCAGCACGATGCAGCATGATGAGAGGAGATGCAGTGCAAATGCAGCAGTGGCAGTGGCAGAGCCATGGGCAGCAGCACGGATGCAGAATGAGTTGTAGTACGGATGCCGCAGTGGCAGTGGCAGAGCCATGGGTAGCAATACAGGATGCAGCAGTGCAGAGGATGATGGGAAACAAGCCTAGCATCACCATAGGGGCTGATGCCGAATGATCAGGGTGATACTCAGTGAGGAGTATTATTAGAGCACACTCCTCGCTAAGAGGGAGTGTTGATTTGGGGTAGCATCGGATGTCCTCTAGCCTCAAAATTTGGTGGAGAGGTTGGGGCACATGAAATCTCCAATACCCAGAAAGGGTTTGGACAGATTCTAAATAGTTTGGGAGATATTAAAATAGTTAAATATTTTTAATGGAGTCACTAAGTCTAAACTTCAACAAAAAAAACAAAGGTCAGGGTAACTTATGTACCATGATTTCTCCCTCCTACACTCATATACCCAGGTGTGGGCTTCCTTTATTATAGTTTCCCTTGTACCATGACATGTAGTCTGAATGATTCCCCTGATCCCCACTTTGTTCCATTACTATATCATTCATCACCTTCCACTTGAGGAATGTACCATAGACATGTCACCCGGTTGAAACCACCTAATAGGGTCCTTGATTAACCCCCTATTGAGCTTGGATACTTTTGTACATGCCAAAGCCCACTATGGAAGGGCATGCCACTATGAAGTCCCCATTGATTTCATGACTTGTAAGCTATTTTACTTGATTATTCTAATGATTTTTTGTATGGGAGGGAAAGGGAACACATTGGATCTTATGCAAGATTGCAAGTGGGTCTCCATTTGGGGCTTGGTCTCCTTATACAGGGTCCTAGCCCTCCAAAGGGCCACATTAGCAATTGTAGGGTGAGTGTTGACAGCCATGAGCCTCCACCATAGCAGAGAGTACTTCATGGATCCCCAACACCACTCATTGATTGCTCGTGTTCCACCTTTTAGATGAGGATGATGCACTTGGTTCACCATGCACAAATCGGCTCCACACTTTCATCATACACTTGGCAGATGATCTGGGGTCCAGATGAGCACCACAGAGGGATTCTGACATAATCCTAGCCCTTATGGATGATTTACAGGCTTTTTTGATCGACTTGGAGACCCATGAGGATGTCCTTGTGCCCCTCATAGCCAATTAGTATCACCACATGGATTTGCTTGGAACCAAGGGGTCAACCCTTTGCCCACCCATTCTCACATCATGGCACATTTTGGACTTCATTAGGCCTCCTCAAAGCCCAATGGCTCATTAGGTTTATCATTATACCCTCCTGAGAGGATTATCTTTATGTTATTGAGCTATTTGGTGGGCTTGTCACCAAAAGTATTGTTATTATGCACATTATTTTAGTTTAGGGGCATTATTAGTCCAAATTAGGCCATTTGAATCCCTTAGAGGATTGTATAAATAGAATAGAGGCATTCTCTCTCATTCATCATCACTTGGATTGGGATTTAGTACCTCTTGTGAACTTCGCATTCCCTTTTGGAGGATGAATTTGGATGTTATGGATGAATTTTGATGTTTGGATCTACTTCTCTTGTCTTGGAGCTTCATTATTGGCATAATATGATGATTGGATATACTCTTTTGTACACGTAGTAACCTTTCCTCATGCTTATTCTTGTTATCTACTTTCTCACATGAATGTTGCTGATATTTTCACTATACAAGTCTGAAATTTATTGCTTTCTTGTACGAAATTGTGGAAATTTTTGTTCTTACATAGCGTTGCATCGTTGCATGGGCCGTGTATGAATGGGTTAATATTCCTAGAAGTTATTTTGTCAAATATATACCTTGATAAATCTTCATTTATTGCATATTGAAGTGTAAATATCTCAAGTAGCTACTCCCATGCCCTAATACCATGTGAAGTTGCTTGATGACCTCCTTGATTAGGTGAATCTTTTCCAAACCATAAATTATCCTAACTCCATCTTCCCCAAAGGATAAGGCACTGGTCCTTCCATTAGTGATCACTTTGAAAAGCAGATTTCTCTCACGTCTCCTCCTCTTTCTAGGCCTAGCCTCCATAGGTCATCTAGGGCATCAATTATCTCACATTCTAGCCATCAAAAGACTTCAATCTCTTGCCCATTACTACGCTACGGTTTACCATAGAAGCCCTCCAAATTTCCCGAAATTTCTGACGGTGGGATCTCCAAATATTGTAAGCCCTAACCCAAGAATCGTCTTTTGCCCTAGGTTTCCCTTGGCTATTAACCTCATTCAGATCATTGCACTTTATTCCAAGAAGATTTTTTCATTGATCCTCTTCTCATCCACAATTAGATCAAGCCCTTCCTTGAGTGATCAATTCCACTTCCTTGACCTAATTTTGGGTCCACTTGGTCTCGTGTGGTCTCGCAACCTAACAACTCCAATCCCACAAAGATCCTATGAAGGCCAATTATCCATAAAGTATTTCTAGACCTAGGAATCATCTTTACAAGATATATTCCAAACCCTAGCCTCAAGAATCCTTTTATCCTTCCTAGAGAGCCTATCACCTTGCTTCCCAAGCAAGAAAGCCATACAATTGAGTCTCTCTCATGAATAAGCCTTAGGAAACACTCCTTATCAACTTATTGACCTATTCATCTAGTGATTCCCCTTTATACTAGGTCTCCTCCCATTGGTGAAAGTTCATAAAGAGCAAGGAGCCTTAGCTAAGGTGACAATGGCGTATCACTCCATTGTTTCACTTGACCTAGTAGTTTCCCTCTAGGATCCCCTCCTAGGACCCCTGCTAGTTTGAGAAGTTCCCCATATGTCAACCAAGGAATGAGATAAATCACCTGCTATCATGGTTGTACTCACCATGAAGTGGAGCAATCCATCAATCAGCTAAATCCATGAATCCTAGAACCACACTAGAATTTCACAACTCCCACTCCTCATTGGTCGCTGTTGTGAAGCCCTGCTATCTGCTAGAACCCATATGTCCCTCCTCTCTAACTTTTGAATGTAATCAGATGGCCACTAGTCATCAAGATCAGTCCCATACATGCCAAACTGCTTTGCTCCTACCAAACCACCCAGTGAACTTTATTATCCCAACTCTCGATGATGCACCCGGACACTGCTTGGAGTCTAGACACCCTCCCGTAGCTGAATTATACTATCCATTATACTTGATGCTCATATAATTCCTTGGACAGTCCTGCCAAAAGTGCATCATGTGGCTCCCTCACGAACATCCCCCTAAGTGTGAGCTTAGGGGCGGAACATTTGATACCTCTACGGAAAACTACACAATCCTCGAGCCTGTATCCATCATCTCATGTCCTGACCAAATGCCACTGCTGAAAAGTCTCACTTTCGATACTCCATGTCCGGACTCGCTGTCTCAAGTGAGCCTCCCATGTCCTGTTCTTCACGATGAAGGCAATAAGGGACGACTTCCAACTCCTTTGTGCTTGCAAATCAATGTTGCATTAATCGTTATTGGGATAATATCGGTGCGAGGAAAAAATGGGAAAAAATCATAATAATCGGGAAATAATCGGGAAAATTTTATTTGGTACAAAAATATTCATTTTTTTCATTTTTTTCAATTTTTTTAATATCTAAACCATCTACAACATAAAATAAATATATTGACACATAAATATGATAAAAGAACTAATATATAAGATGTTTAATATCATTTCTAGTGCTAAAATCACACATAAACATTGAATCATGTCCTGAATAGTAAGTCCTAACTCCTGAGTCCCAACTCAGCCTCAAAATATCAACAAAAAATATAATAATGTATCTCATCATGTCATAATGTCATATACAATAAAATTAAGAAAATAACTAAAGTCTAATCCTATTGATTTCCTCTGCCCCTCTTGCGAGAAAATGCCACAGTTTTCCCTTTCCCTCTAGATGTAGATGCTGGTGCTGGTGGAGTTGGCAGTGGAGTCTGTTGTGCTCTAAAAACTGAAAAACTAGAAGTAGGAGCTATATAGGAGGTAGACCACGTCCTCTACTGGAGGCAGGCGTAGCCTGGGCAGGTAGTGTCACCTGGAAACATTACAATCTCCCAATCCTAAAATCCTGAAAAACTGATAAGTCTGCTGGAATTTGAATGAAATCCAAAATTCTACTTTCTCCATATGAAATCCAATGAGGCCAAAACCACTCTCAAACATCCTTAATCTTCATTTTCATCTCACTTTTACTTTAAGAATTTAACATTACCATGAATAACATATCAATACTAGGGCCTAGACTTGATCATTAAGCTACCTCACTCAAAAATTATTTGTTTCTTTCAAAAAAAATTGCATTTCGAACATTTAGCATCCCTTATAAAACTGTGCTACCCAGACCCTCGGCGATAAATTGGGAAAAAATCGCAATTTTTTCGAAAAATCGCGTATAAAAAAAACACGAGTATTACTTGCGATAATATCGGCTTCGGGAAAAAATCGCGATATTATCGTGATTTTAACAACATTGTTGCAAATAATGTGGAAGTGACAGAGGCGCGTGAGTTCCCATGGTTATCATCAAATGATGCTCATTTGTGTCCTCATCAATCATGGGTGAGCTACACTCATTAGCATGTCCGTCATCCCTATCAGGTGGCCTCCCTGTAGGTAATGCTACAAAATCCCAATGGGCAACATCATCACACATCACTACATACGGCCAAGCATCCCTACTCTCCCCTACATATAAATATGAATCTCCATGTCCCTTGGCACACGACTGCACCTAGTTGCACCCTTTTGTGCACTGCTGGATACCACTATCAACTACCATACCATTTTGAATCAACTGGCATCCCTACTGTGTTGAAACATCCATCACTTCATGTTGAAACTCCAGGTGGTATGAATCGATCCTCCTACTCCACAGGGAAAGCCCACACATCATGACACACCACCATACACTTCTGTGCTCCCACTAGACACCATTGCCTACTATCGTACCACCCTGCATCATAAGGCATCTCGTATGTGACAATGTATCTGCCACTCTGCCAGTGAATCCACCATGTCGTGTGTCATATCTCCTCATCTACCCTGGTAGACCTGAGCGGCCTCAATCCCCACATGCTAGGGGAAATATCATTGTTGTGTCGATCTTCGGTGGCTCCTATGCCCAATACATCAATGGGAGGGCATCGTCTCCATACAATGCCCTATCTAGTGGCCTGCCGATGCCTCCTCTTCCGAAAAACTCTTGCCACAGTATACTAATGATCATGCAACTCCATGCCTAACCAACATGTCAAGACAATTCATGGTGTCTATCCATTGTATTTTCAATCCATCCTGTCACTAATGCTGCTTGGGCATCTGATGAAGACCTGAAAGTGTGGGTGCAATCAGTCTCCAGATCCACTACACCGCTAACACCATCTCTAACCTAGTCCATGATGTGATGGGGAATTCTACCTGGATCCCAACAACAATCTCACCCCCTATCCCCTCTGGTAATCCATGGCCTCTACTGAACTGTGGCCATGGATGTATCCAACCTCCTAGCCTACTCCATCAGGTACCAACTCAATACCCCTTGCCATCCAATCTGCCAAACACAAGAACACTTGTACACCTAACAACTACATCATGTGAATGTTGCACCCTGTGCAACTCATGTCACCTCGTCCCACGTTCCTGATCAATGCATAAAATCCATCTAAGTAACCCTACCTCCTTGTATCTAATGTGTAGAGGTAACCTAACAGTGTCGCAAGCCCCATCTATATAAGCTTGAAGAGAGCTACTGTTAGGAAGTGATGCAGCCTCGTTGGCTTCTTGCGCATCTATCTACTCCCTGTCGATGGCAAGCCCAAAATATGAATGCCCATTCTCCTCTACCATGGGCTCAACAGTAATCACTATTTGTCCCTCTACAAATAGCTCATCATGCATAACATCCTCATCTACCTCACGCTCCTCAAGGTGCTCTCCATGCTTCTGTAAGTGGTTACCGTCTGGAAACTCTATCATGGCTCTGGGTATCTTTGTGCCTATTAATTCCTCGTTAGTGGATGGCCCTACAAGAGTATGCTCTACCCTCTTTGCAAATGTCTCAACTTGATCTATCAATGGGATCTCCAATAGTGGTGACTCCCGAGTAACACTACACCAACCTAATTCCTCGTCATAGATACTGATATTATCTGTCTCATGAGCCATTTCATCATGCTTGATGTCAGGAATCACCTCCACGAAGTGGGCCTTGCGCTTAGTGTACTTGTGCCCTGGATCCATGGCTCCTGATCTATAAATCCAAAGTTCCTCCACCCGAGGTCTCTCCAGATCTCATCCTCTAACTGTCCCCATCTATATGAAGATCCAACTCCTGATATATGCTTATCCTTCAAATGACAAATCTCCCTAAATGATAGAGCCCTCCTGACCCTGGGGTCCATTGCATCATACTCATTAATCCCCTTTGTGAAAGACCTCATCAAGTCTGCAAAGGTGTTTGACTTTCTCTTCCTCTGGTTCATCCAGGAAATGAGGCATGGTAGGACGGCTATACATGCCATACGGATGGATGTTGTTTTGTTGGGCTATGCATGCATTTGCATGCCTTTTCTGTTGGTTATGTGTCATTTGTTTCATCCTCTCTAGAATCTACTAGGTCTGCCTCACCAACTATTGGTTATGCCTCATCAACTCCTCCATGATACCTTTTTTACTCCTCCCCTTTTGCATCATTGGAGTGTCGATAAATTCACCAATCACTGTAAATGCATGTCTAACACCGCCATGATCTTGCTAACTTCTCCACAGCTAACCAAGATCATGCTCTGACACCAATGTACTATTCCTAATAGGAAAATACAAGAAATAACAAAGGCTATGAACTAACTACAAACTGCAATCTCAAAAACATACAAGCATAGGAATTAAACACCAGAAATATGAACCAAAGCTTTGAGACATTCTATTAATATGAGCAGAATGGGTACAATAGATGGTAATAGTAGAACTTGGATCTCAAGGGTTGTAGAAGCTCCTCCCCAATTTCTACATTGACCCAATAAATTTTTCGTTGTTGCTGCCAGATAGGAAATGGAAAATATTCCCTTAGAAGTGCTCAAAAATTCTAAGAAAGTAGCTAGTGCACTTTCTCAACAAGGCCAACGAAACTCAAAAAGGGTTTGGCCCCAAACCAACTCTTTAGGAAACCCACAAACGGGTGCAAATTGTTAGCTGACTAGTAAAACGCATTGCTGAAAGAAAGTGAATTTTTGACCTGAATACTGCCAAGATCACGCTGAAAATGCAACCATAGACTCTTCTCTAAATACCCACAAAATCCTAGAAAAGGTTTGGGCTGATTCTAAATGACGAAAGAGCCCACCAAATAGTGTGAGTGACCCTCTAGCTAGCGACACGCACTACTATGAAATAATGCTCCAGAAACTCCCAAATCCTTTGTTGAATTGCCACTAAAATTCCAGACAAAATACACTCCGGAAACTACCGTCTCCTCCAAGTAATTTCCTTTGGAAATTAGTTTCCCTCATCCCTTGCGCAAGCTTTCTCTAGTGAGCTCTACGCACTCTCAGAATGGAGAAATTCGGCCCACCAAATGGCCAAGACTTTTGCCTTGCAAAACACTACCAAAATTGTGGTCTCAAGGTAGGAAATCTCTCTACAAATCACCAAATCTCCCGACTCACTCCAGCTGAAGAAATTTGTGCTCCACAAACTTCCTCTGTGCCCAGGAAGTGCGCAGAACTGGGTAAACACCTGCAATAAAGCTCTATGGAAATCCTAAATTGTACTCCACAAATTTCTTCACTTGGAAGACAGTCTGAGTTCTCCGAAATGACGGTGGAATTCCGCTTGGAACTTCTGTGCTAAACAACACTTCTCTTCTTGTGCTAAACAACTCCAAGAGAATATGTAATGCGAAGTGTAATAGTCAAAAGATCCCTCAACAAATGAGTCCCTCCTCCCTTTACAATTTCTCCCATGCTTCTAGACTCCCTTTTTAATTATTATTTTATTAGTGGGGGCCATTTTCCACAAAGTGGTTTTTTCCTTCATTTTAAAAAAGTAATAATTTGCCACCAATCTCCAATAAAATAATACTTGTCACCTTTCTCCAAAATAATATTTTCCCCTTCTAATTAATATTACCAAAATTGGGAAAAAAATTCCCAAGCTCACAAATTTAGGGATATTACATATGCACCTAAATCAAAGCATTATCATAAATAAGTAAAAGGTGCATCAGAGGGGTGAAGAAGTATGCTAAGGAAAGGGGTAACTTATGCCTCCACAATTGGTCCCTCATTACATCTATACACTCAGGATGTTGGACCATTGTTAGGTAGTCACTTGGCTATGGCACCTTGCCCTAAAGTCATGCCCACTCCATGGCCACCATTTTTACTTGCATCTATGGATTGACGGGTTAACCCAAGACTTGTCACTTCCCATTGAAGGCTGGTAAAACTTAATAGGGTTATTGATTTAGCCATCCCTAACATAACAGAGGGAACACTTATATGGGACTTGGTCTAGTTAGAAATTTGAAGGTGTTATCTGTGTGAAGTATTGGTTATGCCCCTAACATTAAGTATGGTCCACTATGATGTATCCATGGTTTTAGGTACCTAATGATTGTTGATTTACACTTGACCTTGAGTAGGTTTTGTGAGGTGGTTCTCATCGTAGCAACAAAGGCTTCTTAAGATGATTGACCCACCTCCTCAACAAAGTAGTAGAGATTGTACAATCCGTTGCAAAGAGAGAGATTGACTTTGTTGATGCAGTGTTGCCCGCCCAAAACAAAGCATTGGGCTATTTTATGACCCCACATGATTCTCAACACCTCAAGGGACCCCCAGTTGCTGATATGTTGATCCCATGAAGCTTGTTGTTGGAGATATTGATGATATGCCCAGTAGACTCAGGATGTCCCTAGGCTGGCCTTGATGTTTGATGGGCATCACTTGTTCCAAAGCCTAGATGATATCACCTTAGAGCCCAACTCTTCTGTTATTTAGTGCCATGTCACCATTTTTTCGACTTTGAGTGTGCTATAAGGCACCTCGGACATGACATGTTGGCATTGAGTTACTTTGGATAACTTGCCCATGATGCTTGAGATGCATATTGGAGTATGGAACACTCACTTTCCCTTATCTCATCCTTTGAGTGGATTATCGAGCTCATTTGGAGGATGATGTCATGCTTTAGGACATTTATCCCCAAATATGTGGGCTTTTATGTCATATTTGTTATGTTTTTGAACTATGAGGTTGGCTTGTAACTTCCTTTTTGTGGAACACTTAAAATGAACTTGTCAATAGGACTTTTTAGTTGTTTTATTTGTAAAATGAGTGGGAGAAGGCTCATATAAATAAAGCATTGTTGTCGCTCCGATTGTATAAGCACTGCAACAACAACTCAAGTCAGGGGTTGTCACTCTGATCCATGACCTCTCCGTTCTAGCTATCTCCCAACAACAGGCTATGGGGGGTAGTCCCTATGGAAATGTGAAAATGAAGGACAAATTGGAAAGCAATGAGTTTGGGAGACACGATTGAATGGCCTAGCTCCTTGGTTAAATTTACCAGAATTTAAAGATTAGATTAGATTTGAATGTGAGACAAGTGCCTTACGGAGTCAACTTCTTGCTTGTTACCAATTAAATGCCAAGTTATCAGATGAACAGTCACTGCTTGGATGCTTCACTAACCTAGAAAAAATGCAAATCCTACAAGCTAGGTGAAATGAAAATCTTCGTTGATTTTAATTTAGATTCCTATTCTAAATGTAACCTTCCTTTTAACTGTTTTGGAACTAGCCTCTAGAATAGGTTGTGGGATGGAAGCCAACGGGAAGCAAGCATAGGCTTGATTAATGATACCTCCCCCTATGTTCTAACCATCTGGTGCCTCCAGCGCTGCAGAGACTGTTGCTCTGACGACTGCAAGGTCACCATGTTAACCACTTAAGAGTTTTTAGACTCAAGCAAGATGCGAAAGGTGGTCCTATCTCTCTATCAACCAAGCTTATGCTTGCAGGTAAATCAATGCAATCTAATCCTAGAATGTAAATGCAAGATGTAAGATTAATTTTAGTGATATTATTAAATGTCTTAGGTAATTAGCAATAAATCAAAACGATATTCAATTTGAAATGATGAAGTACTTAATCAATATGTAATGACGATCTTCACTAAAAGAGAGAATGCTCAATGAAACAAGATAGAAAGCGCCAATATGTTGTTAAGATCAAGACAATTTCTCATGAAATAATAATGCCAATTAGATAATGTCCAATGACAATAGAGTGCCAATGTGTCAATTAGATACACAAGATACAGAGCTTAAACACAATTAGCAATTCTTCCAAATTACCACAAGAAATCACGATTATGATTATAAATTGACTTGAGTAGCAAGGATGTAAGGAACAAATGGCAAGTGAATTTAGATGACTGTCAACAATTTTTGACACCACTTCAATGTTTATATCAGACCTTATGCAACATGTATCAGACCTCTGATTTTTATGACAACCCTCAAGAAGTGACAAGATATGCAAATAAATCCAAGCCCAACCAATGCCAATGATTTTCCAATGATGAAATATGTCTGCAATTCAATTATTATGCCATTGTTATTTTATTTTATATGGCTGTAACAAACATATCTGATCTGAAAATTGTCCAATGGTCCTCAAAAAATAACTTATATGCAATCACTTTAACCACAAGATTAATGTTCAATGCCTTAAGTGACTTGTTGTTAAAATTGGCAACTAGGGCCAAACTCCATGTGGGTCATATTATTTATGGCAGCTGATATTTTTATTAGATCCCTCTCATTGAGAGGTGTAGGATTGATCCAAAGATCATCTAATTCCGATAAATATTTATGAAGTTATGAATTTATTTATGTTATGGACAAATTGTTAAGTCGACTGGCAACTTATGTAGGCTCAGAAACCCAACAGTGATGTCTATTCAACCTGTACGTTTTAGTATAAATAGAAGAGGACTTCAAGTCATTTCTACACACACTTGGATTTCTTCCTCTCTCTACTTGTCTTTGGGTTTTAGTAGGAGGAGAGATCCTAAGGAAAAGCCAGAAAAGTCGGAACTGTCAGAAAAGCCGGAAAAGCCAGAAAAGCTTAAATTGCCGGAAAAGCTGAAAAAACCGGAATAGTCGGAAAAGCTGGAAAAGTTGGAACTACCAAAAAATCCAGAAAATCCTGAATTGCCAGAAAAGTCGGAACTGTTAGAAAAGTTGGAACTGCCAGAAAAGCCGAAAACGTCGGAAAAGCCGAAAAAGCTGGGAAAGTCGGAACTGCCGGAAAAGCTGTAACAACCGGAAAAGCCGAAAACGTTGGAAAAGCCGGAAAAGCCAGAAAAGTCGAAAATACCGAAACTGTCAAAACTGCTGGAAACGCCAGAACTGCTGGAAAAGCCGAAACTACCAGGAACTGCCGAAACATCCGAAGCATCTATCTTCAAAGGAAGGTAGCATGATGTATGAGATCATGGGCAGCATAATAAGCAGCATGATGATATGAGCATGGGTAGCATAATGATGCATGATGATATGAGAATGGGCAACATAATGATGAACGAGATCATGAGCATGGGCAGCTTGATGATGAATAAGACCATGGAAGATGCAGCATGATGAGCAGCATGAAGATGAGAGCAATACAGTCATCAAGGTTCAACACATGAGACAGTACAACAAGGTGTCACGCGGTAATGTGCAGCAAATAGACGAGATGCAACACTTTGATAGGTGAACAAGTCACCTTAGACAATCAGTTGAAGCAATATCAAAAGTCAAAGTGATTGACTTCTATTTCTCATGCCGATATCAAAAGTCAAAGTGATTGACTTCTATTGTAAATCTACTATCTCTTTCACTTTCTCCGCTGAACTTTGAAGAACATCAAAGAAGAATTGATCAAGGGCTTCCCCACATTGGGGTTTGTCCTTGGCTAGAGCCACATCTTGTGTCCTCTTGTCTTGGCTTCTCTTCTGCGATTTATATTTATGTTCTATCTGCAGTTTACTTTATGCTGATGTGATTGCTAATGTGGAAAAGAAATTGAAATAAATTGCTCTAGCATAGAACATACCTAAAATTAACACTTGTTAATGAATTTGGACTTATTTTATGTGTATTTTATGTCCTGAATACACTGTTGTAACAATTGTATTAGACCTGAAACTTTCAAATCAGACCTCTGCAATTTCAAATCAGACTTTGAAAATTATATGACAGCCAACATAAAACAATAAAATTGATAGATCAAACCCTTGTAATTTATTCTTGATGTCGTGTATAAGTTATTAGCTTAATGTGTGGGTTCTTTAAGCTTGTATTATGATTATTATGCCACTATTTTATCAATATACCGGATCTTATCTAAATTATGCAGCCAATTAAAATGAGAGATGAAGGCAATAGA
>APFE030839179.1:3289-22258 GCA_000404065.3 Pinus taeda
AATAGCTCAACTAACCCATAGGAAAAGCGTATTTCCTTCTGGCAGTTGCATGTGCCACATCCGTAGCTTGAACTGAAGTGCTGCAAGAGGATAAGATAATGTTTATAGTCCAAATATTATTAAGAGCTAATAATATTTGACTGTTCTATTGTTTGACTGGCAGTCTAAAAATAGACTCCGCCCATATGTCTAAAAATAGAGGTCCATCTATTTTTATGAACAGGACCAATCATCCATAAATAGCATCCTACAACTCATAGACCATGATCCATATGTCTAAAAATAGACATAGTCTAAAAATAGACTTGCACCAAAAATAGCCTACGGGCCCACTTAGTGAAGGCGACTCTTTTCACTAAGCTCCATCATCTTGTTGCAATCTTAACATTCTTCTGGTGCTTCATTGGTTTCTTCTTGTTCAGAATTAGTCTGATTTGATGTGGAAGGATAATCCTCATCTTCTCCACAATCTTTGGTTTTTACCTGCTTTGGATTGTTTCCTGCTTCATCAACCATAACATCAATACTTTCAATAATTTTCCCAAGTATTTTATTATAGCACTTATATCTTTTACTTTGGGAAGAGTAACCAAGGAGAATGCCTTCATCTGCTCTGGGTTCAAGCTTGCCAAGTTTTTCATTAGTCCTTTTGATGTAATGTTTTCTTCCAAAAACTTTGAAGTATTTTACAGTAGGAGTCTTACCATAACAAAGTTCATGTGGACTTTGAGTGTTGTTTACCCAAATGTTTGCTTTGTTGAGAATAGTGACGACAACAAATGCAACTTGACCCCAGAATGTTGCAGGAGTTCCAGACTCACTTAGCATGGCACAAGCCATTTGTTGAACAGTTCTTTTCATCCTTTCTACCACTCCATTTTGCTGAGGAGTCCTTGCAGTGGAGAATTATCTTTTTATTCCATGTTATTCACAAAAGTCGAAGAATTCATCCGAGGTAAATTCTCCTCCTTGATCAAATCTAAGGCATTTGATTCTGCGATCTGATTCATTTTCAACCAAAGCTTTGAAGGCTTTGAACTTTTCAAATGCTTCATCTTTATGCGTTAGAAGTCCTATCCAACACATTCTAGAAAAAATTTCAATGAACAATATAAAGTATTCTTCTCCACGAGGTGACCTTTTCCTTGATGGACCACATAAATCAGTATGAACAAGTTCAAGAGGATTACTAGCTGATCCTTTCTTCTCTAGGAAACGTGCTTTGGTTTGCTTACCAAATTGACATGATTTGCATATTGTATTTTCTGGAATGCTGATATCAGAAATATCACGAACAACTTGGAATTTGCATGCTTTCCTTATTTGAGGGAAGCTTAGATGCCCCAATCTTCTGTTCCATAGCCATTGTTCTTCATTTTTTCTTAGATAACACTGTTGTTGTCCTCCCTTGAGTATGTATAAAATATTTGCAGTTCTTATGCCTTTGATCACGGTTTCTCCTGTATCAAGCTCATGAACAACACATCCATTTGATAGAAATACTACTTCATTTCCTTGATCACACATTTGACTGGCTCTCAATAGGTTATGCTTTAGACCATCAACATACATAACATTCCCAGCTTTAACCTTTTCTTTTAAGAGAACAAAACCTTTACCTTTTATGACAATAGGAGTGTCATTTCCAAATGAGACCTTCTTTTCCTTTTGTAAGGCATTATATGACTGAAGTTTTTCTTTATCACCTATCATGTGTTTCAAGCATCCACTGTCGATGTACCACTGGTTTTCTTGTCCTTCTACATACAAGGCTATACCACATCTTTTTGTTTGTGGTTCTTTCTTTCTCCATGTTTTGGGACCCAATGAAGTTTTCTCCTTCTAAGATGTTTGCCGAAATTTACTCCTGCATTCAAAATATTCATGACCAAAGTTGTTATAGATAGAGCATTCTGTTTCATTTTCAAGAGGATAAAAGTTATTGTAGGTCCTTTTCATGATCCCAATCTCATTCCTTTGATTTCATGCTTCTCTATTCATGATGGTCTTGTAAGCAACACGTTGAGCAACTTTGTGTCCAAAGTTATGACATGAAAAACATTGGCCATTAAAGAAGTTCCTGCGATTATCGAATCTACTGACCTGGTGATTCATTCTTGAAACAGATCGAGTATGATTTACTTAAGGTTGGTTGTAGCTTTTGTTCATCCTTGAAGTAGATTGAACCCGATTTACCTGGGGATCTGCTTTATGCCTTTGTTGATGATTGTCAAACTGTTCACTTCCATTTGCTGCATCAAGATAGCTTTTAGTGGAGGTTGACGACTTCTGTGCTTGAGATGCTTATTTAGTATATCCAAGACTTATCTTTATCAGAGGAGAGTGCTGCACTTTGATAATTTCATCTAAGGTTTCTGATCCTTTAGCAAATCTGAGATTGAGAGCTTTTTTTTCTCAATATCTTTTCTTAGACCCACAATTTTACATTCTAGTTTTTCATTGTGTTTTTCTCTTTCAGCAAGTTGGAATGTCAGAGTATCTATAATCATATTATTTTCTTCTAAATAGATTTTGAGTTTAGAGATTTCTTCATAAAGGTCATCTTCATCTAAAGCATCAAAGAAATCATCATCTTCAAAAGCCATAAGAAGTCTATAGTCATTACTATTTTCATCTTCATCACTATTTAATAAACCATTGCTATCTTCATCCATATAGTAGCTCTTCTTATTTACATTGTGTTTTCTATTCCATTTTGCTGATTCCTTACCTTTATCTAGCTTTTCTTTATGAGGACATTTGGCCACATAATGACCAACTTTTCCACAAGCAAAACATTTGAAAGGTAGTTTACCTCTTAATCTTCCAAAACCCCGTTGAAGGTTCTTGAAAAAGTTTTCTTCTTCCTCTCCTTCTGAAATATGTCCTAATTCAATGATCTCTTCTCTTCCTGAAGCTTTAAATGCAACTTCTCTTATATCTGATGTACCTCCTTTTCTCATTTCGAAAGCAGTTAAGATTCCCTGTAGCTATGTCATAGTAATACTCTAAAGATCCTACTTTTCTTCTATGGCAGAAACTTTTGATTCAAACTTAGTAGTTAAGGATCTTAAAACCTTTTCAAGTAAAGTAACTTATTTTATCTCTTCACCCAAGTTTTTCATGCAATTAACAATCTCATCTATACATAGGAAGTAATTATCTATACTTTCATCATTGTGCATTTTGAGAGTTTCATATTGAATTATGAGAAATTGTAGTTTTGCATGTTTTACCTAATTGTCTCCTTCATAGCTTAGAACGATCTTGTCCCATATTTATTTGGCGGTTTTGAGCTGCATAACCTTGACAAATTATGATTGTGATAGACTCCCCAATAATTTATTGACAGCCTTGGCATTGGTTTCATATTGCTTTTTACCTGCTATACCTGTAGGAATTGCTAATGGAAATGTATATCTTCCTTCCAGGATTTCCCAAACATCTGTTCCAAGGGATTGAAGATAGATTGTGGTTCTTACCTTCCAATAAATGAAGTTGCTCTGATCAAATATTGGTGGTCTAATGGATCCCTCTCTTTCATAGTGGCTCATGATGATGGCTCTTCCTTCAAGTGATTAAGCTTCTTCTAAAGGACCTGCTCTGATACCAATTGTTGGTGTTAGTGTCGGTATCTTCATCCCTCCATCAGCGATCAAAATTCTCGTTTTACATTCATTTTAGGTGTCTCATCTGATCAGATGCATTCCAGTAGGTCATGGATCATCTAATGGTAGTGGTTCCTTATCAATTTCCCTCATGCTTTTCATTTGCTAGCCTACTTGCACATATATAGATCATTTGTTGTCATTTTTATTTCATTTCAGTTGCAGAAGTCATTTTAGGGTTTCAAGTCTCATTAGGTCTAGGATTTGTAACCATGTTCTTCAAAAGTTTAATAACAGGCCAACAGTCACATGAGGATGTTCAATAAGTTCATAAAATCACAAATTTTACTGATGATTTGATCCATAAAAGGTTTTTACCCCAAAACTTTGTTTTGAGGTGAAAACATCGTTTTTTCATTTCTTGTACAAATTTTATGTAATTTTTAATTTTCTTATATGTAATAATTTCAAAAATGCAGCCCTGGGTCACCTTGCCAAACTCCTGCACTCCAGCTCTAGCAAAAGAAACAAGAAAATACAAGCATTAGTCCATCAAATGACAAAAAGAGAGCCAAACTGCAAAACAGAGTTTTTAAAGAACAAAGTGAAGAGGAAAACTTTAGAAAGTGGGTTTTCTAAATGAAAAATTAAAATCAAAAGCATATAAAGTGATCTTTGTGTTGAAGAAATCATTTTTTGCGCTAAAGTGACAGAACAAGGAGAAAATTGCGATTTGAGGCGAAAAGAGGGAAATCGCAGCAAAGTTTTGAAATTCCTCTTGGCGCAGCGCACCTAGGCATAGGCCCAACACACCTTCCTGGTGCAGCACACTGGGCATAGGATTTACAGAGAAATTTGAATTGGCGAGATGCAACTAGGTGTTTGCGTGGCGCATCAGTTTCCCAAGCCACAAATTTATTCAAACAACCTTCTAAAAGCTCCAAAATTTTGCAACATCATTCCTCCAAGTAAGTAAAGCCTCCTATTTACCATAGTAAGACATTTTATCATCATTGATGGTGTTTGGATAGGTGAAAAATCAAACCCTAATTTGCTTCACAGTTGCATTGGAAAATTGTCTAGGGTTTTGAAATTTTGTCATACTTGTTGTTTCTACTCCCCTACATAATTTCCCCATATCCCATCCCTCTCCACTAAATTTACCTAATTTTATTTCCCCTTCCCTCTCTCGTTTACACTCATCTCACTCCCTTTCCCCCAAACCCTAAAACCCTAACAACTAATTCCCACTATTTCCCAAACCCTAATCTTCATTCCCAAAACCCTATCACCCTAATAACCCTATAGTAAGCATCAAAACCTTCCACTCATCAGTCCCATTCATCAAATCCCAAAGAAGAAAATAACAGTCACCTATTTTTGAAATAAAATCACTTCATACTCATCGTTTTGCACCATACAGTGGCAAATATGGAAACAAATTCAGCTTATGAAAGGGATGAGGAAACTGTGAGTGATTCCTCCCAAGAGATTCATGCACCAAGAAAACCACATAAGGGAGGAAAACACATCCGAGAGGAGCCCACTACACTCATAGAGTTATTAGCTTGTCCTCTTGTAGTAACATGTTTTAAACATTAGTCTTGCTACCAGTTTTGTGAGATGGTGGAGAGGGTGAAATACCACCATGAACTTGCTAGCCTACTTGTCCTTCATCTTCAGAATGGCTAGGTGAACTTAGCAGGTGTTTCCTTCACTTTGACACCTGAAACTATAGCTGCAGCAACAGGTATTCCAATTGTAGATGAACAGTGGAACAAAGGACAACTTGTGGGCAAAGAGCATTATGAGCCTTATATCAAGGCTGGTTATCAAAAGCAAATCAGTAGGGTCTTTCCTTTCAGATGTCTACAAGACACTTATGCTCCACTCATGAAGCTTATTATCAAATACTTCATTTGTGAAGGGAGATTTTCTTGCTTGTACACTTATCATGTTAGATTATTAATGCATTTCACTAGAGTGAGGATGATGAACCTCCCCTATTTCATATGCATAAACATTGAGAAAATGGCTACATTGGTGCAAAGAAAGCCTCTTCATCAACGGTTCAACAAAATTTATCAAATTTCATTGATCAAGATTGTGGTTTTGCATCAGTTGAGGTTTTTGAATGTTTCATGGGATACTTTCATTTCACATGAGGTTTTCTCAAGTGACCCCATCAGTGTTTCAAGAGGAATAAGGGCCTTCAAATCATCCAGAGGTTCATGAGACTCAAGCTACAAGTGTTCCAGTATTTGTCACTTATGAAAAAGGCACAAGAAGATTATTTGTAGCTGCCAAACGAGTACTATCTCCACCTGAGGTGGAAGGGGTCTCGTTTCCTTCACCAGAAAATAGGCAAATGTTATCTACACCCGGGGTGAAAGGGGCTTTGCCTTTTTCTTCAGCAAAGTAGGTACAGGATAAAGGGAAGCAACCATTGCATGAGGAAGGGCCTTCTAAAGGTCAGGAGAGAGATTTTATTTTGATTTAGGATGAGGATACTGATTTGGGCTCCCAAAGCTCAAGACTCAAGGAGATCATCAAAGAATAAGAAGCTGGCATCAATGCCTTATCTCTTAACCTTGAAAGGGCTAAGTGGATCACTAATTACCTTGAGCAATGGAACAAGTAGTTGGAGGATAAGTAGACAATCATGGAGCTACAAACCATAAGGGAAAACAAGCAAGCAACAAAAAGAAAGAAAGTCAAATTGATACCCCTTGAGCAAGGGATTGATGCTGACTGGGAATATTGGCTAGAGAGGGTGAATATGCACTCGGATAAGCTTCTTTAGAAAGCCAATAAGGAGAAAAAGATGTTGTGCCACTTGGCTTATCACTATTTGGCACGAAACAAAATTTACAAAACTTGGATAAGGTGTCTAAAAGCCAAGTTGAGGAAGACTTTGAGAAGCAAGAAAGAGCAAGATAAGCTCAAGATCTTGGCTGAAGCTTAATTGGCCCAACATATTACTTTATGCATATCACTCATGCCAAATTTTAAGAAATTTGGCAAACTTTTTGGCAATTTTGAATTTTTCAAGGAAAAAACAGGTTTCTCTGGCAGGTGAGTAGTGCCACATGGCACTTGCTTTTGATAGGGACCTCCTTTGGAGGAAAAATCTGAATTTGTGGATTCCTCATGAAAAATTATGCATGCCCAGAAATTACTAGGAAATTTTGACAAGTTTTGGGTCACCTAAATAGCCAAAAACACCTCAAAAATGCCCTCTCTGCCTTTTTTTGGCCACATAGGAAGCAGTGTTGGGAGGACTGATTTTTGGAGGGGCAAATGGGCACCAAATTCAAAAGTTCCACTTGTCCTAGAAAGTAAACAGATAGATATTTCCAAAAAGAAAACTTGGAGCAAGTTTGGTGAAGGGGAAGTCCTCCAAATTAAGCTGGGAATAGGCACTACGCATAGAAAAAGTAGTACTACGCACAGGAGGAAAAAGTGCCAATTTTGCTCAAAAACTTTGTTTTTCACCCAGTTTTCTTCTATTTTTACTTTTTCTCTCTTATGGTCAAATTTATGATGTGACATGATGTAAATTGATGTACTATAACGTAACAATGATAAAATTTGACTTGATAAGGTAGATACATCAGTTGTAGGTGGTTTAGAGTTGAATGAATCAATTTACTAGGTTTTAGAGGCAAGCTGTTCCACTGCTAATTTTTGTGTTCTTAGTTTAGATATGGTTGAAACCACCCCTATTCTCATGGATTCGACCCTTGATGGATAGCACAGGTGGTTTGGAGGTCTATGTCATGTGCTTTTTCAGTCATTTGTAAAGGTTGGACTCTTGTGAATGCCTTGAGCATTATTGTACATTCATCTCTGCAACTTGGCAAGGAAACAAACCAGGGTCTGTAGAATTTTGTGGTATTCTTGTGGTAAGGTGATTTAGTATTGTTTTTCCTTCTATGATTCACGTTATCATGTATCTATGTGTGCCATCATCTCTCTCTTTTCAGCTTAACTAAATGAATCAAGTATAAAGGTGGAATTCATTGATGTTGCAGTGCTCTACCTTAGGGTTTATTTGGTTTTACATGTTTTCAACTGTTTGAAGAGGATTCCTGATACCTTCATGCCCTCTCTAACTCCTCACTAGTCTTATGACTCTCCATTTCACTTAATTGAAAATACTAAAGCATTTTCCCATCTCGCCGCACAAAAATCTCTGCAAGACTGAGTTCATTCCTTGGACCCAAAACTGCCTTTCACATTTGATCCAACAAACCAACATAAAATTCAATCAAACTCCTCTAAGCATACCTAGCCTAAAATTAGTTTTTATATCAATCATCTCAAGCCTTCTTTGATAAATTTTCTTTGAGATTGACAAGGAGAGAGCCCTCTCCCGACCTGGTAGGGCTAGCTACCAGGTTAAGTGTGGTTTGATGTTACCATAGACCTACCTTTCTCAACCTGAGGTAGATTTAGGCCCAAACATAGTGGCGACCATACTGGGGATGAATAGCTTATTTGTTTGTTAGTGTTCTTTGCTTTATAAAATACAGACGGAGCCTAAAGTTAGCCATGTAGCATTCGAACTACACCTGCTTTACGAGTGCATAAGTAGATGAATGCTACTTCAGTCAATCTCCGGTTTAGCTTATGAACTGAACATCTGACTTGCAAATTGCCCCAGTACATGTATCAAATTATATCTAATTGTTGATGGTGGAAAATGATGAAACATAGAAAGGTTGAAATCATTCACCTGACGACTCTAGTGTTGAAAAATCTAAAGGTTCATAATTTTTATGGCAACTCCGCTCTTCAAGAACCAGTAGCCTGAAAAATTTCTTGGTGCATTCATTGTTATAAAAATGGATTCATTTGCTTGATGGTATGCTCCCATGAGCCAAGATAAAATTCTAGGTTTTCCAAATAAAATTCCTAAGGTAGATTGGCAAAGGAATTTGCCTACGTTTAAATATGATGATATGAATGACGTCGCTTTACATCCGGTTAGATTTCACATACATATTCACAAGTTGAAGGTTGATTTTCCTGAAGATTTCTTGATGAAGATATTCATGACCCCTTTGGAAGGTGAAGCCCGATCTTGGTATGAAATTTTGCTAGCTGCTTGTATTTTTTGTTTAAATGATTTTCTTGCCATGTTCCTTGAAAGGTATAAAGAATCTTATCCATCATTGATATTAGTTCAGAACTGTTGCAAACATGTTTATAGTTTCATTGAAAATCTTGAGAGAATTTATGAAGATGATAACTTCATGGACGATGAGATCATGGAAGCCCTATATGAAAATCCATTTCAGCAGCATAAATAGAGTGATACTTATCAAGATGATTAGGAAAATTTGCAGCAGGATCAAGATCTGAGTGCAGTGGAAAATGACGAAAGAGAAGGTTTTACTTTAGATCTGTCCATAGAAGAAGATTGTATGTAGGAAAGTCAAGTTTCAATTTCAGAATGTGATAAAGTCAAGTTGGATAATTCAGATTTAGATTCAGATCATGATGATGAGAAAATCATTGAAACCATCCACTTTGTTACACAAGATCATAGTCAATGTACCATAGCTTCTTCTTTACTTGAAGATGAAGGAATTTTGCATCTTGATAGTCAACAGGAAACACGTGAAATGAATCAGCAGTATGAGGAGAATTTGCATACTCCTTTTCTTGAAATTAATGAAGACAATCACTGTTTGAGTAAAAGAAAACAAAAAGTATTATCTCCTCTATCTGAAGATGAGATAGATCAACTCCTGAAAGGTCATGTTACAACCCAAGCTAATGCAGGTTTGCAGTGTGCACATGGTCAAGAAAGTGTCGGCGAAACTTCTTCCTCTTTTGAAAATTATGACAATCTTGAAATTAGATTTATAGATCAGTGAAAAAATAATATTTTCTTTCATGAAGATGATAAGGCTGTCATGTTTCATGATCTTGAAGATTGTTTTCTGTTAAGAATGAGCTAGACCATGAAATTGAGGAATATGAGCTTGAGAGAGACAATATTCCAGAATTTATCATGGTCGAGAAATTTACAGCTAACACTTAGATAGAAGAAGCTTATACCTCTCTATGCCTTCCTATCAATCAACAATCAACTCTTTTTTCATATCAGAATGAAGGGAGTACTTGTATTGTTCCTACTAGATCTCGGGACAAGCTAGTGCTTTAGGATTTTCAAGATCCCTTCGACATTCTTTTGCAAGCATTAGAAAAGATGAATGTTGCCTTTTTTGTTAGCATAAGCCTTGGTTTCAGTTGTTATTGTGAGTTTCCTCCATGTACATCATTCTACCTACTCGGGGAAAGTGAGAGGAAAATTTTAGTATGTAGCCATTTGTTGGATTGGTTACATTGGAAGGCCCACTTTACATGATTATACATATTTCATTAGTAGGCAGGTGGTTGTCATCCCAAATTGAAACCATCAAATCTTGATGGTTTGTCACCATTTAAAAAAGCTTTGTAAGTACTTGCTTCAGTTAAGTAAGTCTTGAGTCATTTTTTTTGAATCAGTTTTCAGTCTTGTAATTAAGTCAGTTTTGAGTCAAGATATTGGTCTTATGTTTGCTGAAGTTATTGACTCCATTTAGCCCAATGGAAAGGGCAATGTCTGCTTTCCAGAGATCTGTAGTTCTTGGCATCTCCCAGGAGCTACCATCCCCATTGGAGCCAATGTTAGTGTCAGTATCTTCATCCCGCCATCAATGATCAAAATTCTCTTTTTGCATGCATTTTAGATGTCTCATCTGATCAGCTGCATTCCATTAGGTCATGGATCATCTGATGGTAGTGGTTCCTTATCAATTTCCTTCATGCTTTTTATCTATTGGCCTATTTGCACATATACAGATCATTTGTTGTCATTTTTATTTCATTTCAGTTGCAAAAGTCATATTAGGGTTTCAAGTCTCATTATGTCTAGGGTTTGTCACCATGGTCTTCAAAAGTTCAATAATAGGTGTTAGGCGGATAAATCGTTCTTGTGGACAAGGCCGATCTCCCTAGTATCAATTGATATCTAGCAAGAAGCAAGACAACCAAATCTTCTTTTCTCTAAACATATTACGATTCATTAACAAAAACTAAGATGTGTTTTAGACACTACCTTAAGTCCAATGCTAGTTTGTGGCAGCCTTGCTTCAATAGCTTCAAGAGTTTCCTTTGTAACAACCTACAAACACAAACAAGCACACATCAAAGAACACCTGCATAGCTAATATAATAAATCATGTTCATCATAGTGATCAAAGAGTCTATGAAAGAAACCATTAAACACAACTTATTGAGAGAAATAAACTTGATTGTATTAACTTTGAGAAAGAAGAAATTTACAACCTTGGCGCCTTGATGGCATACAAGCTTCTCCCAGGGTCTAGGTAGGAATATCCTCTACTTTGACAAGGCTCACTCTCTCCCAAATTAGATCAAAAGGTATGTGATCTTTCCTCTCAAAAGCTCAATTGGGAAGACTAAGTTCCAGCAGCATATACCCTAAAAAATATTCAGCTTTCAACCTCCTTAGTAACCAGCCCAAAGCTTCATTTTATAGTGCAAGGGAAGGAAGTTACAGGTCCACCATTGAAGGGATAGAGTCCTTCGTCAAGGGGATAAGATCCTCACATCAAGGGGCTAGCTCCTTAAGGAGTGGGATGCATGCACCCTCAAGGAGCGAACTTGCCAGTGCAAGATTCCATCTAGAAGCTTCCAGAATTAACTCAAAGTGAATTTTTTAGAATAAACTTGCGCCTTTTTAACTTTTACAGGGGTTCGCACCCATATATGCAGATACAGAGTAGTCAGGTGCGCAGGGAACATGACCAGTGGGTGCGGCACCGCAGGTAATGCTAAGAGAAAGTGTAAAACCAGAGGTTTAGAGATTTTTAAGGACTTTCTCTCATTTTCAAAGCTTGATATGCAGATTTGAGGTTTAAGACTTGCAAAGGAGGTATGCATGAGTGATGATAGACTCATATTGGTTACAGAAAGTCATGGTGACAATTTTTCGTGTAACAGATTTCCCCCTAAAGCGCGAAGTCTATAATAGATGAGGATGGTTTTTTGTCATCTATGAAGAGTGAAGTTCTTTATCATTTCAAGGATATTCTTGTGGATATCCTGGTTGGAACCTATAAAAACATTCAATGCAAAATATATATGTATGATCCTATCATCGCTGAGGTAGGCATTCCCATACTCAAGTCAAAACTGACTAGAAACTTATCTAAACTGCTTTGATACAGGAATGATTTTGTAATACATCACAAGTATAGACATATGTAGACACAGTATGGGCGCAACCATCTATTTATGAATAATCCACTATATAATGAATAACAAAATTCCTCACAGCCTGGATGGTGGAAACTAGATCTAGGGTCTTCATTTCAACTTCTCGAACTAGTACGATTCTATCCGTGTGAATGAATGTGTCAAAGTCGAACATGGTAGAAACCACTTGAATACTAGTCAATGATGTAAACCGTTAACAAGTGTGAGAGAAACCACCAGCAATATCAATGGCCCTCAAAGTACTCAGTACAATCCATGAAATTTGAATGAATGAGTCAATTTCGAACACGTCATAGAATCCTTTGATCGAAGGTCAATGATGCAACCTATCATCAAAGGCGAGAAACCTGCCATTGAGGCATGCAGATTCCAAGGTACTGACGATTTCTAGATCATCTTTCTAGATAATGAGTTGGAGTCGATAGAAAGCAATCCGTTGTAGGCAAGCCCGCAACACGAAATCATAGATTAAGTTTGAAGAAATATTTGGCAAGGACTAACTCAGGGATGGTCAAGATGGATGAGAGATATTTTTCAAATGAATGGTTTATCTGAACTGACCTCTTGAACACATAATGACACTGCAAATGGTTTGGTTACAATTGACCCAAAGCTAATACCCAGAAACCAGCTGAAGTCTTTCAATAAGGTTTGACTAACTGTTAGGCAAAGGATTTCCCAACCCAGGTGAACAAAAGTGTCATGTTCAAGAGTGGTTGACTTCTTTTCAGAAGACAAAGTATAACAATCAGGTTCATTTTTCTCTCTTTTCCCCCACCATTTCTGGCAAGTACCTCTTTACTTTTGACAAGCTTGAGGAGGATAACATTTGCTTGATTATAATCTCATCCTTTGGATGAGTCCAACTTAGTTTAAAATTTGAACCCTAAGAAGAGTGGTCTGTTCCTGTTTGTAATTGAACAGGTCCTTTATTGTTAAATTTTAACGAGTCGAGTATAGGAGGAACTCGGTGTTTTTCAATTTTATTGAGTCAGAAGAAAAACTTAAGAAAACTCCATGGTTGTCCTTTTTCGTAAATTTGTGTCTCCCAAGCCCGAAAAAGTATAAAATAATACTTGGGAGAACCACTTGACTATTACGATCAAGGAGTACTTTTCATAATTAGTGCCTTCAATCTGAAAAAGTAAAAAAGAGATCGAAAACACGTCATTTTATTACCAATATCGAACTTGAAACGACAAAAGTCCAGCAACCTTTTCATGTTTATACAGTTAGAAAAGCAGTGTAAGTGGACCGTCCTTTTAATTCCATTTTAACGAGTCTAAAAAGACAAACTCGGCAAATATTTTCATATTTTACGAGTTAGAAAAGACCTTAAAGAGGACTCCTATGTTTTTTTGTTGAAAATGATCAATTCTCCCTGAACACCCAATATTCTGCACAAAAATTGGAAACATTACTCATATCTGTTTAAAATTAATAAAAATGTACCAAAAATGACCTTTTTAAAGTGAAAAATAAATAAATTAAAAATTCATTTATTCAAAAGATCTTATAAAACGGGCTTTTACAAGTCCATTTTTACCATTTTCCTTTGGAGTAAAAAGTAAGATCTTTTGGTAAGAAAACTTCCTGTGAAGATTGCAGAAAATACGACCGCTGGAATCGAGAACTGTCCTCTCCAGGTAATCCACAACATCCCTGAATTGCATTTCATCCATTTTATTTTCATTTTTAGGGCTTTAAAATTCGTTTTTAAAGAAAATTTAGGTTAAAAATCGCTCGTGGTGGTTGCATAGGCGTACCATGTGTACCCTGCGAACCATGACTTTTTCGTACAAGGGAAAAAATTGGGGTTGCACAGCAGCCCTTAAGGATGAGTACGAACCTACGCACTGTCCTAACACGGTGGGTGCGAACCCCGCGGAACGCATTTTGAAACCCTAGATTCTCTCATTTCCACCCAAATGTTTTGAAATTACAAGATTCTAATCTGCCTATTTTGTCATGCAGATACACAAGATGCTTGTTTGGTAGGAAAGAGAACACGAAGATGTGGATCAAGCCACATTACTCCATCCACCTTCACTATAGGCTTTAAGAGCATGCAGAATTTTGAAATTTTGGGCCATACCTGGCATGAGGGCACAGGTAGACTTTCTACAATGGCTGGTAGATAGGTGGAGCATGCAGGACCAATGTTTCATCATTGGTGGCCACCGGCTCGAAATCGAGCCAGAGGACATTTATTTTTTAACTGGTTTTCCGAAGAGAGGTGAAGGATTTTCTCTATTCGGATCTAGGGCAGGTGGCCAGTTTGTCACTAGTCTTCGACTAGAGTTTTGCAATGTCCAAACTACAGAAAAACGAATAGATGTTAAGACCATCACCCATCCTAAGATCAAAAGACTGTTTGGGAGCGCAACATTACATCTAGCTACCGGTTCCCAAATGCGCATGGTATTAGACTACTTCCGAGGCACCATCTTCAACTAGTGCGATGCTCTATTGGCCAATGTAAAAGGCCAATTGACTAGGGAAAAGAATGGACAACTAAAGAACTTTAGATATGGTTATTGTTTAGTCAATTTAGTGTTCCTAAATTGATGTCATTAATTGTCAACCTGGGGCTCGTAAGCTGATGAAGTGAAGGTGTACTATATGTACTTAAGAAACCTCTTAGAGCTTTTTGTCGTTTGGGGTGTTGTTTGTGGTTAATTTATCTTCCTAAGATGGAGTGATGGATTTATAAACAGATGAGTGATGGTATGTGTAAGGTGAATTCTAGATGAGTGAAGGTGTGTGATTAGCGGTTTCTAACTACTTGCTGAAAAGGAAAAAAAACTTGAAGGAAATAAATGAATTAAAATGAACTGAAAGCAAAGAACCACTTTCTAATGGCATTAGACACTATTCATGCTGCTGCAAATAAAAGGTAAGAAAATCACTTAAAAGACCAATGATAATGTTTATCTCTTCCTAACACTCTGCCTCTAACTCATAGTACTATGTAAGACACGATTAGGAAGTAGCTAAAGATAAGTCTAAGAAATGAAAAAAAATGAGAAAAATCTACTTTAAAGACTAGTTATAATGTTTTGCTCTTTTTAACTCTCTGCCTCTAACACATAGTACTGTGTAAAGCACGATTAGAAAGTAGTTAAATATTAGTTTAAAAAGTACCCAAAGCCGGCTGCAAGTTATTAGTATTCTGATCTCTAAAAGATAGACAATTTATAATAAAAAGACCATTCATATGTTAGCAGACAGATTTGAGAAATAAAACTAAAAATCAGCTATGAAAATAAAGTAAAGGCAACAACTTTGAATCTGTCAACTGAAACTACCACTAGATATAAAGCAAATACATAAACACACAAGCAATCCTGGGTTAAAAACCTGCAAAAGAACAATGCTGATCAACTTAAAATAAAGGCTGGAAATGAAATAACATGAAAGTAAATTACGCTGTACATATATCAAGAAAAGGAAATGCTAAATGGAAATAAGGAAATGCTGAACATAAAATACTATACAAGGCTAACATGAACAGGGGCCCTCCATTCATATAACCCAAAGAAGACTTAAGGTATTGAAAACTTCAGAACAACACTGCTTCTATTACTCCATGTGCAGAAAATTACAGTCAAGAGTGCTAGAACAACACTATTAAAACAGAGTCTGGGAATGCACTAAAATTATAACAAGTTCATAAAACACAGAAACTAAAAAGTAACATAAGCGTACGCAGACGCAAGTTTTTATAGGCATCTGAAAGATATCCTAATGCGTACAGCTAAAACTGAAAAATAAACTAACTATCATGTGTAATTAAGGTTCAATAACACGTCATAAGCCTATGTGGATGAGCTGGAGGTTCTTGGTCGTTATGGGCATTGAATCCAGAGTTGGATTATGTCCCCCACAACCCGCGTAACACAGACAGTCACCGTTTGAACTGACGTGACCCAACAACTTACGTATCACCATTAAGCTACCTTTGTTGACCGTAACTTGACCCTTGTTGACCGGAGGCACAGATGACGTGGATGGCTGAACAAATAGCACAGGAACCTCGAGCACCTTGATTCCTAAGTGCCCATGTGGCTCATTTGGCAAAATGACACGTGGAACCTTGAGATTAACAAAAAGGCTGCGGGATCATCAGATGGCTGTGGAATCAGTAGATGGCTGCGGAATCAGCAGATGCTCGGAATGCCTGTAAATATGTCAAAATCTAAACAAAACAGTCACACATTAGCAAAGCTCACTTGATCATGCTTAATGACATCTAATGTAATGATCTGGGTGGTTTTACATTGAAAATGAGGCAAAAGAGAGAGGTAAGTGATGAAAAACAGTAGGTAATAGTGGATGATGAGGTGTAAGTTAGAGGCTCTACATACCCCCACTACGAGGGCATTGCATGTCCTCATGCAAAAACACTGCTTAATCAACCTGCTGTGATGCCTCTGCCAAGACATCTAATCTTCTCCTCTTCCTCCGTGTAGAAATATCAATTCTTGGTCTTTTCATCAAGCATTTGAATCTTAAATTAATCAAATCTCTGTTTAGCCTCCTGCATTTCTTGTTTAACTTTTTGTTTTCTTTTTGCAAAAGACCCATATGAAGCATTGCATTATCGTGAACCATCTTGTCCACATTGCTCCTTTCCCTTAGTTTTTCATTTTCCTGCTTGATGTGGCGACTCAGTACTTCCAGCTCAAATATTTCTTGCTTCATTGATTGAATCTGTTGTTCAAGAGGTAGAACAGTGCTTGGACCAGCAGCAGCTTGTTCTAATGTTTCTAAATAGTTATATAATCTCTACTGATCTGGGTCAATCTCTGGTGACCTCTTTGGACTAGGCTCATGCTCAGATTCAGATTCATGCTCAATTTCATGTTCATGCTCAAACTCAAGTTCATGTTCAATTTCATGTTCATGCTCAAAAGGACTTTCCTCACGTGGAGGACTAGTCTCAACCTACTCCTCATGTGAAGGGCTTTTCTCAAAGTCAAGTCTTGTAACAACATTCTCAGGTGTGCCCAAGTCAATAAAGGATGACTCTTTGCTCTTTGTGGCCCTCATTTTGCCTTTTAACCTGCTGCTCCTCCTCACAGTGGTGATGCTCTGTTTTTCTTTTTGTACCTTTTGCTTCTGTTTTTCCACCTTTTTGGGAAGGGCAGTTTCATGGAGTTTGGCCATTCTTTGAGCTAAGGGCTGAGTGTCTTCCTCACTAGAATTCTCAGGAGTGAGGTAGGTTTCTTGAACTACAACTTTGCTTTTATCTTTCTTTTGTTTCTTCCTTCTCTATATTCTCTTTTGAGAAACTTCTTTGGCAAGTTCTGAAAGGGTTTCTGTGATGACTCTTTGAGCTATTTGGTCAATGTCTACAGTAGACTCAAGATCAATTTCATGTTCAGAATGATGTACATTAGTTTCTTCTTCAATCTGTTCTTGGACAGTTTCCTTTTCGACAACAGCTTTAGGGGTGGCCTCTTTTCTTTTTCTTCTACTCTTTCTAGGCAGAGAGGTTTCTCCTGCTTCTTCAAAATGATTTCTCACAAGAAATCTCTCCCAGGTATCTCTATTTTCTTTCAATTGTTCCTCAACTAACATCTTAACAAGACCATGATGATACAGATGTGATTCAATGTTTCTTGGGTTCCTTTGGACAATTGAACACATTTTTCTAAGACTTGAGAGTAGAAAATATTGAAGGTTAATATCTTCTCCTAAGAAATGCATCATGACTTTTGCATGGTAAACATATAAAACTCCAAACCTTCCCTCACAAGTCAAGAATTTTTGCACTAATAAAAGTAAAGTTGTCCATTCTTCCTTAACATAAGTAACAAGAATCCATTTTGTAAAGATGCTGGTATCCATACCTGGGTTCTTTAAGATTTGCTTCCACTGTTGACCTTGTACGGACCAGTTTTTAAACCATCTTTCTCCATTCTGTGAGAGTGACGTGGCTTGTGCTATGCTGCTCTTAGTGACTGTAAACTTTAGATCCCCTACCTCCACTTGATTGTCTTTGTCTCTAAAAGGCCGTGCAAAGGCCTTCGTAACCTCTTTGTGGTAACCTCTGAACTTCTGGATGCATTGTAGGCAATTTGCTTTTTGCAACGCTTCTTTAACCTGAGGATATCCCTCCATAAATTTTGAACCCTCTGGTTCTGCCCTTAAGAGTTTCCCCATTGGCTCTATGGCTCTGTTCTAAAACACGGCTTCAATAGTGGCCTTAAAACAGTAAATTCACGGCTCTGTTCTAGAACTTTGTGCAAAAGGAGGTTACACGGCTTCAGCAATAGCCTTAACACAGTAAATTTACGGCCTTGACACAGTGGATTTACAGCCTTAACACAGAGGATTACGGCTTTTGACTCTTGATACAGCTGTAACAGACTTTCACTGGTGATTAGAATTAGCAGAGGGGAATAAAACAGAGTATGGTTAATGGTGGCAGCGTAGTGAGCATAGCGTGAATGGAATGATATGAGTGTAGGAGGGTAGAAGGGTTATGAAATGATGAGTAGAAACGGCTAGGTTTTCAAGTTTTGGGCGTAGATTTACACTTGGCTGCAGGATTATGTCATAGAGAGACGTAGTACAGTAGGCTACGTCACTTAGGTACGAAAGCCTTAATGAAAGAAGCAGCCGCAAGTGAATTTCAAAATCGTGGTAATCAAGGACTGATAGATTTGGGAAATACGTGGATGTATGGTCGCATGATAGGGAAAACTGGTAATCATTACATTTAGTGGCAAAAACCATAACCCAGAAAACTTTGCAAAATGAGATAACCGTAAGTTTAGAATTTAGATCATACCTCAGATCCGCGCTTGGGTTGCCTTTGATCATTTTTCCACTAACCCTTCATTCTTTTATTGTTGTTGCATGACTCTTTCCCATTTATTGTTGATGACTTCTGAACTGTAATTTTTTTTTCTTAAAACAGGCTGTGTTTTTCTTATGCAGGTGCAGAGGGTTGCGGAATGGCTGAATGGCTGCAGAATTGCTAAACAGCTGCGGAAACTGCAGTGGTAACCTCCGGCTGCACAAAAACAACTTTAGCTATCTAAAAAAATGACTTTAT
>APFE030839186.1:18259-57709 GCA_000404065.3 Pinus taeda
AAATTCAAAAAAATGAATAATTGGAAAAATTTATAAATTTTTCCAAAGTCAAAATAAGTCAAATTTTGACATGGAAATTATGTGGAGAGTCAAAGGTGATGTGGCAAGGCACGTGGGACCCACCGCATAAGGTACAACAGGCTCAAATCAAAAAATTCAAGTCAAAAGACAGTGAATAGGCACCACGTTGAGTTCATGAGGCAATGGAATTTTTGAAGTTATAACTTTGATTTAATTCAAAGGTTGAGAAATTAAAATATGTTAAAATTAGTGAGTGGGAAATGGACCCCACCTCACCCCTCCATGGTATACGCATAACTCAGCCAACAAAAAGCACATGCCAAATCGTATTACACGTTGGCCCACTCAAAGCTCCACGCAGCAAAGGTATATACGCAGTCAAACAACAGTTTAACGTGGGCAGTCAAACAGCAGTTTAACGTGGGCAGTCAAACAACAGTTTAACGTGGGCAGCACAGCTGTTTACGTGGGCAGTCATATACAGCAGTTTAAAGGCAACCAATACACAACAGTTTGGAAACACATTGGCAGCCAATACACGCACAGTTAACAACTATCAATACGCAGCACCTACAGCAGTTTGGAAACATGTGGCAAGCAGCCAATACACGCACAGGCTATCAATACATTTAACGCAGATATACGCACAGCCACATGTTCATATTCCTACGCAGTCAAGGAACAGTCCACAGATTTCTCATGTTGACACATCAGTTCAGCTCAGATTTGCAAGGAATGCATAGGCCAGCAAGGCTCTATGGACTGCCAGCTACAGGATTACAAAACAGTCATATCAGCCACTTGTACAAATTCGTTTTACATTGGGATTGTCACTTGCTACACTTGTCATTGTCTCTTGGCATTGGGATCTCCTCCCATTTCTCTATTTATGGGAGCCTTGGGCCCTTATTGTATCATCATAGAACGAGCTGTTGGGCTGGCGGAGACTCTGCCGGATTTTGTACTCATCTTTCATATAAATAAATAAAAGTCTTTGGGGTTAATAGCTTCTCTTGTGGTGCACTCTTTGGTTGATGAGGTATACCTGTGTCGTTTGATATTCATTTGATTTGACATTTGCTATCTAGTTGCTTTTCTTTGTGCATTTGCCTGAAGGCATTATTGTCTAGGGAGGAGAGATTTGTAGCTATCTCAAATCTCCTTTGGGCTTGGTATATTTTGTGCTCTCGTTGTAGCTTGTCATTGTCGGTTCAATGACAAGCTCAACTTGGTCTCTATATGCCAAGTCTCTTTTGCACTAACAATTAATTTGCAGGCATTTTTTATTTAAGGACAGGTTGCCAACTCTATTGGAGTGTGAGGACTTCTTCGGTTGGAATAGTCACCTCCAAGGATATCAAAGGACCCACAAGTTGTTCAAGCCAACAATCTCATAAGATATCAAAAGATTTACTCAAGAGGGGGTTTCTTGAGCCCTTTGCTTATTTTCTATCTTGAAAAATTATCACATATTTTCTTCTTTCATTTGTGTGCATATTGGTTTTATCTTGCATTTGAGGCCCTATTTCTTTTGCATGCTAACTTTTTTGCTTGCTGTCCTACAGGTGTTCCTGGAGGTAATTCAAGTTTGAAAAAGAAAGCCAAAAGCATAAGCTAAGTAACCTCTTTCCATTTGGAAATCCAAGTCCAAGGTTATTTGGGCTTTAACTTGAAAACATTTGACTTCATTCTAAACAAATAAAAAATACAATAAAAAAATTTCATTTCTTAAAGAGCAACGCTTTGAAGGCACTGGTTTGTTTATGTGTTTCATGCTTATCCATGTGTTAATGGCTATTGCTCATATCAGGTTTTGCTATAGATCTTAGATAAATAATCTTTTAACTCTCTAACAATTCTCCTAGAATCGCATCTTTGTTTTTACTTAGCTTTTATTAGGGACCACCCCCCTTAGTAACCTAGGAGATAGCTCAAACGGAGAGAGTTGGGATTAGTGGACAGCCCCTTTCTGATCCCTGCCACCAACCACACCTTGTGGGGTTGAAGGCTTTTCTCACTGACTTGTAGGTAGGTGTAGGCGGCAGGGTCAACAAGACCCATAGATGACAATTTCGAAGGAAAAACAAGTCTATATTAACTCTCATAGATGATTACATGATGGTCAAGTTTCGGCCAAGTTTCGAAGTTTCGAATACAGGTATGGTGTGAAACGTCGGGTTCCTAGAAGTTTCGTGCAACATAGGTCTATGGCTAATCTTGTACTCCTTTTCCATATACTCCTTTTCCATATACTCTATTACCCTTTGAATAACCATATCAGCATTTGCATCTGACTTTTCCATATACTCTATTACCCTTTGAATAACCATATCAGCATTTGCATCTGACTGAATTTTTACATGGCATGCAAGTATTTCCTTATCAATATACTCTATTAACCTTTGAAGAACCATATCAGCATTTGCGTCCGACTGAATTTTTACATGGCATGCAAGTATTTCCTGACTGTAATGACCCAAATGTGCAGTTCATGCACAGTTAAGACACCAGAAATTGCACACAATCCTTATTCAAACCTTGTAGCATCAATCCCACTAGGTGCACTCGCCATCAAAACTTATAGAATATGCTTCAACATCTTTAACTTCTGAAATATTCTTCAACATCTTTATAATGATCCCCAGTACAAGTTCTGGGAAAAACCATGTACATATCAAATCAATTATTTTCCAGCGGGGCTTTACCCAAATGACTAATCCTCCAATCATGACCCCAATACTCTGAACTAAATCTCCGAGCACATGAAGATATGCCCTCTGCAAATTTATATTTAAACATCAATGATTGTCTTTCAGCACCTTTGTTTTTGCCTCCAAGTCATGATCTAACTTGAATCTAGTATCCTGCAAATGCCTGCCTTCAGCATCTTTCAATCCACAGCCAAAGGTCTCAATCCACAGCCAAAGGTCTCCCCGCCATAATGGAATGGTCAAAATGTTCAGCCCTTTCTACCTCTGAAAGCAAATGCTTCTTCAGTTCCGTTTGTCTTGACCCACAGCAGTACATATCCTGAGATCTTCATGCTTATGGCAATGGCCATGACTGTATTCAGCATTACCCCTATGTTCTTGTGCATGTCTCTGCTTAGTCTCTTGTCAAAGACTTTTTCCCTTACCATGCCATGCCCTTCACCGTGACTGTTGACCATCAACTGCACCCTTATTGTGAAGTATCCTATCAATAGTTTCATAGGTGAGAATTCCAGTGAGAAACCAAATAAATTAAATGGACAATAGTGCACCTAAAATCTCAAGTCGAAAAAACCCATGGCTAACGAGGTGTTTCTTCCCATCCTGATGCACATATTGCAAAAAAGGAATTGCAAACCAGCCTACTTACAATTTAGCTTAAAATCAATCGTGATTCGTCAAAAACAATTAAAAACAGTCATGTCAGCACCAACAAAATTGCACCAAAGAATCATTTATAAGAGACTAAAGATCTAACTCTTGAACAACACCTCTTTCAAGAATTTGGTGAAGAAGGCACGAGATCATCATTTGCGATTTGGAAAGAGGAAAAGAATGAACCAGGGCATCATCTATACATTTGGCAAGAGGAAAACATTGAACCAGGGCATCATCTATAGATTTGGCAAGAGGAAAACATTGAACCAGGGCATCATATATAAAGCACTAAAGATCCAACTCTTGAACAACACATATAAAGCACTAAAGATCCAACTTTTGAGCAACACCTATAAAGCAATAAAGATCCAACTCTTGAACAACACAAATCTGGTAAAGGAGGCAGGAGATCATCATTTGCAATTTGGCAAGAGGAACAATTATAGATCATATCAGCACCAAAAAAAATTCTCCGTGGACTAATATCTAATTCTTTGAAGAATTTGGGAAAAGAGAGGAAGGAACAGTAATCTTTTTACAAATCAACAATCCCGAACCAGAATTTGGTAAAGGAGAGGAACGAACAACAATCTTTTTACAATTCAGCAGCCTCAACCCATAGTAACTTTTTCGAAATTAAACAACCACAACGCATTTGGTATTTTGGTAAAGGAAAGCATGTAGCAGTAATCTCTTTACAAATCAGCAATATCCACCCATGATTAGTAAGCTTTTTGCAAATCAACGACCTCTATCCCTAGTAACTGGTACTTTATGTGATGTTTACCTAGAGAAACAGAGACTCTTGGGCTAGTAAAACCAAGAATCAAAACATGAAAGCAAAACGATAATCAATGTACACACTTTTAAAAAGCTTATGAGCCTTCTTCTTCCTGTTTTAAGTAAACAGGAACTGAAACAATGCCCAGAGAAATTTACCACGTGAGACAGCAATTTACCCTAGAAACCCAATAACCCAATTTGAGAAAACCACCTTGAAATGGCGATGCTGAGTATTATTATCATTGTTTTATCAATTTATAAAAAATCAGAATATCATGGCTGTCCAGATCATTAATAGTTAGATCTTACAGGAAAAATCAGTCTCATTGCTAATTTCTGCCAAAGAACCCCAATCTCATTATTCTGCCTGCATTTAGTAGACAGTCTTGAGGGTTTTACTGATGATGGTAAGAAGGTTAGGCATTGCCGACTCTTCAGATCCCTTCAGCTGTCCTTTGCTATTTTGTCTTCTTCAAGCGAGTGGGGTTTCCACAATTTTGTAATTGGCGAGAATGAACAAGGGTCATTTTGACATGAATGGGTGACCATAGTAGCTTTCCAACTCGAAGCCGTTGCTGAGTATGTGGCCAGAGCATGGTTCACTTTTACACCAAGGGGTGACCATAATAGTTTGCAATTTGAGGCCATGGCTGAGTATGTGGCCAGCATGAGCATGGGTCACTTTACATGGAGTGACCATAGTAGCTTTGCAACTTGAGACTGATGCTTACAACAAAAGCTTCACAATAGCATTTGTATGCTGAGTATGTGGCCAGAGCATGGGTCACTTTTACACCAAGGGGTGACCATAATAGTTTGCAATTTGAGGCCATGGCTGAGTATGTGGCCAGCATGAGCATGGGTCACTTTACATGGAGTGACCATAGTAGCTTTGCAACTTGAGACTGATGCTTACAGCAAAAACTTCACAATAGCATCTATATGCTGAGTATGTGGCCAGAGCATGGGTCACTTTTACACCAAGGGGTGACCATAATAGTTTGCAATTTGAGGCCATGGCTGAGTATGTGGCCAGCATGAGCATGGGTCACTTTACATGGAGTGACCATAGTAGCTTTGCAACTTGAGACTGATGCTTACAACAAGAGCTTCACAATAGCATTTGAACTTTGAGGTCGCTGATTACAACATGAGCTTATAGGCCATCTCAGCCTCTCAAGGTGTCTGGGTAGCCAATTTCCATACTTTAAGTTCTCCGATTGCATCACCAGTGAAAAATAATCCACCGGGTCCAATCCGAAAAGCTCGCACTTCATTTCTTGAAAATGCTCTACCTCGTTCATGAAACCTGAGACATAACAAATAAAAGTCATTATAACCCCGAAAAAATAGCCAATAGAACATTTGGGCAAAACATGAATGATGGTCTCTACATCAATTAGAAAACTAACATTGTAAATCCAATGCATGCACGCAATATTTTGTAAATCCAATGAGTACATGCAGGATTTTGTAAATCCGGTTAGTCCCTGAAATATTTTTAAAACCAGAAGAAAATGACCCTCAAACAGCCCAGACGCATTTCAAAATCCAACCCGCGGCCATTCTCATAAAAAAATAAATAAACCAGACATACCTGCTACCAATTTTAGAAAAAACAAATAATATGAAATCACCATCAGTGCCTGTAATGTCCTCTTCTAATTAAAATTGCCCAAGGGAAGATGAAGTAGCCTATCCAACCCAGCAGGCTATAGTCATTTGTAAAGGGGGAAACCCATTATTTGATGTTATTTTAGTACCATTGGATAATTTGAAATAGTTGGACGAAAACATGTGGTTGAAGACAACTTTGGGGCAAAATGGAGGAAAACTTGTTAGCCCCAACCCAGTCAGCTATAGTCATTTGTAAAGTGGAACCCATTATTTGATGTTATTTTGGTGACATTTGAGGAAAATTTGTATTTGGTTGTCATTTGTAAAGAGGAACCCATTATTTGATGTTATTTTGGTGACATTGGATAATTGAGGAAAATTTGTGTTTGAAACCAACTTCGGGGCAAAATGGAGGGAAACGTGTTAAGCCCTCAAATGAATTAGGAGGGAAAATGCCAAAGGGAATCTATAAAAAGGACAGAACAGAATCATTTTACTCATCATGGATTGTGGATCTTTCTAATTTTTTAATTGATGCTATTGGAGGATTTAAGACCCCTTTTTCTCTGATTGGTTTTTAAGACCCCTATTATGTGATAATAAGGGTTTCTGAGACAGTATCTGAGGTAGCGATTTATATTCAACACATTTTCTATGGCATCGTGAGCTTAAAAGGCAGAGTACTATGGCAGCGTGGACTTCTGAAGCTTTGTTCTGGGCAGTGTGGGTCTTTGATGCCACTCTTGCTGGGAAATCTCCTGTTCTAGATAGGATAACATCTAGAGCCATTAACTGACAAAGCGACCTACCCTTAAGATACTTTTGTGGCAGCTTTGAGCTTATAAGGCCAAATTCTGTGACAACAAATATTCTGAGGTGATGTCTGGGCAACAAAACCCTACCTGAGGCAGCAACCATCTTGGACGTATCTTTTAGGTGGCAGCGAGGCACTAACAGGGCAATGAAACCCTACCTGAGGCAATGACCATCTTGGATGTCTTTTTTTTTTTGGCAGCAAGGTGTTAACTGGGCAACAAATTTCCCAAAGGGATATTACAATATCTTTATGGCATTGTAGTGGCAGCGGATCATTTCTCCAGCCTTGATTGTGGCAGAAAAAACCATCTGGTTGGATCTCGTAGGCTGGGATTGGTGGCAGCGAGAGGGTGCTAGCAACCTAGTAATTAAATTGTGGTGGCAGCAGGCAGAGAGAAAATGCAATTGAGGCAACAAAGAAGTGAGGATATTTCAGGCAGCCAACAAGACCATAGTTGGCTGTTAGGTAAAAACAACAGAATAGGGACAACAAGGAGTCAGGACCGCTAGCACAATTAGTATTAGATTATGAATTTAAACTACAGTGTATTTGGATGGATCATGTACTTGTAACCTACTGTTGGGCTGGCTTACTTGTATAAGTTGTTGGTGTCATCAAATACTTGTCTACACTATGCATTTAATAATATCTCTATTTGCAAAAAGTTGAAGGAATACACAATGATCAAATGATATTGGAGGTCTTGCTTCTTCAATTGAACACAAAATATCTCTGATAGAAATGAGTATGGAAGGGGTTGAGACCATTGTACCTCCTTTTTTACCTTTTCAAAAAAGCAACATAAATGAAGCAGATGTTGGGTTTCCATTAGTGCCTTATGTTTCTTCATCACCAGAAGGAAATACTTTGGAAGTATTATAAACAAGCTCTACATTGCCATCAGATACAACCAAAGGGTTTGAAAATGTGTATTTGAAGGAGGTAATGAACAATGGATCTCAGCATATGGATATTGATCCTGGCTCCATCCCCAATTCATCTAATGGAGTTGAAACTATCAAACATGATATTACAGATATGAGTGCCACTAGACAACTTAAAATTGAAGAGATTGTTATTGAGGTCCGAAATTCTCAAATGGGCAGTTCTAAGCCATTCACGTCACTGAATGAAAGAAAGAATGGTGGAGTAGATAACATTGAGATGGTTACTGCTGAACCTAGTGTTTCTCAAACAGAGAGAATCACTGAATGAAAGAAAGAATGGTGGAGTAGATACTAGATAACATTGAGCTGGTTACTGCTCAACCCAGTGTTTCTCAAACAGAGAGGGTAACTGTGCTGCATGAAAAAGAAAAAAATGGTCCTCCTTGGCATGATCATGCAGAAGAGAATGTGATCATAAAAGGGTTGAAATAGACACTGCAACATCATTTGAATCAGTCAAACAGGCAACTACAATGTTTGGAGGAATAGCAGATTGGAAAACACAAAGAATTTTGAACATGAAGAAACATCATTTTGTGGAGGCTGAGCTTCATAGGCTACAAAAAGAGCACCTTTAGTTAAAGAAACAACTTAGTGCAGAGGAAGATGTGAAAGCGCAAGTTCTGAAGGAGCTGGACAACTCAAAGAAGCTCATAGATGATTTTATATTAATGTTGGAGAGAGCAAAAACTGCAAAACAGCAAGCAACACAAGACTCTGAACTTTCAAGGATGAAAGTTGAGGAGATGGAGAAAGGTGTGACATGTGAAGTGAGTGTTGCTTGGAAGAAACAACTAGAAGTTGCAAAAGGGAGGCATGTAGTAGCTGTTGCAGAATTACAAACTAAGAAGAATGAATTAGAAAACATGAAATAATAATACTTGCATTTGATGAAGGCCAGAGATATTGCGATCAAAATAGTTGAGGCGGCCTTATATGCATCTAAAGAAACAGAGAAAATGGTTGATGACCTCACCCTAGAGCTGATTGCAACAAAGGACTCTTTGGATATGGCTCATGATACACACCAAGAGGCAAAGGAACAACGATTGGTTGCTTCAATGGCCAAGAAGCGAGAGGCAGAGGACAGGGATAAGGAGATAAATATTCCAAATGAGGAGCTTGAGTGGCTGCAACAACACCTTTCTTTTGCCAAAATCCTGAATCAAAGCCTCGAACTGCAGAGTCTTTGTTGCAGAGCTTCAAAGTGGAACTTGCTTCTGATGAGGAAGGTGAATCAAAATTAGCAGCAGAATCAGTTGAAGTTGAAGAATGCCTTTCACAAGCAACGGATGACTTAGAACAAGCCAAAATAGTAGAGGGAAAACCAGTTGCAGCTCTGGATCCAATTGAAGCAGAACTAGAGGAGGTGAAGGTTGTAAATGTGTTAGAAAACCTGCACAGATGAATCTAGCTAGTAAAGGTTGAACACACAACTTTGCAGAGCAAAAACACTAAAGGAAAATCGAAAGAAGAAAAGAATGATTCATTAGAAAATATGCTACAATGCTCATGATATAGCATTACTGGTGGAAGATCCCAAGGTAATGCACTATAGTTGTGATCAATGAGAAGACTCAACACCTACAACAAGTTCCGGAGATAACTAGTCAATTGCAGAGTTAAAGAAGGAGCAAATCAATGAGTAAATCATGCAAAAGGAATCTTGCATGCAATCCCATGCTCTAACTAAGAGTCCGCATGTAGATGTGTAGTAGTTGCATGTAGTCGCATGCTCTAACTAAGAGTCCGCATGCATGCAATCCAATGCTCTAACTGAGAGTCTGCATGTAAGTGTAGTACTTCCAACATTTAGTGTAGAATTTATTCTACGGTTATTTAAAATTTCTTTATGGTTATTTAGAATTTAATTGGAAAGTAAAAATACGTTGGCTTGCTATTGCTAGTTTTACAGTGGACAGACGTGTTTGGAATTGTTTGATTATTCTCACGGTTTTATAACATTTTTCATATAAATTGATTAATTTTTCGTTAGTGATTAATTTACTTCCAAAGGAATTGGGTGACATTACTATTTTCATAGTAATTAATTTGCTTCAAAATGTATCTAGTGACTACCCTAAATGGTCTGAAGTGACAGGCAATGAAGTGCATCTATTTAAATCTGCAGAATGTATGCAACTAGTTCAACCATTTAAATTTATTGCGCAATATTATATTAGATCAAGTTCTACGGAAACTCATCATAGTACTTTTGCAATGGCTGTAAAGTTAATCATTTATTCTGATTGTTGAACGATTTGATTTAATATTTTAAAATAGGTGGATTGATGTGATAAATAATATAATTTTTTAAGAATGGTTTTAATCAAAATGAAAGTATTTATATATATAATTTTGGCAATTAGGTATGGTGTTTTTTAGCTACTTAAATTGATTGTATTATAATATGAAAACTCTGCCAAAGGGAAAGAAATCATAATACCATTGTTGAGAGGTATATAAGGAAATCAATTATGATATTGTTTTTTAGAGGCTATGTTGGGAAAGAAATCATGATGAGAGGTATTTTTTCAATGGCGGTAAAGTTAATTATTAAAAAAAGATGGTTTAAATTATTGTTGATATTATTTTTATAAAATTGGTAATATGATGAATTAATATAATTTTTTAAGAAAATATATTTTATTTTTAATATGGTAGATTATAAACCAATAATAATATAAAATATAATGAAAAAATATAAAATTTACATAAACTAAAATTTTATAGATTTTTCTCTATTATTAATTATAATTATTTGAGAATTATATTATTGATTATGGAGAAAAGTTTATATAATTTATATGGTTTATCAAAATTAAAATGCTATAAAGTTAAGTAACAGTTTATTAACATTTTATTTTATTCCAGGGAAAGAATTGAAATGGAATATAGCCTTCATTAAGTTTAAAAAGTAAAAAAAAAAAAATTATCATGAACAAATATTTATTAGAGTATTAATTATAGAGTTTAGTTCTTCTTTCTTATATCAAATTTTTGAAGATTTTTCATTTAATATGATATTTAAAATTGATTAGAGAAAATTAAACTATTATATTTTATATTTCTTTTAAAAATTAATATTTAAAAGAAAAAGGCTACCTATCATTAAAATTAAGTAAAAAGTATGTGAGTTAAGTTATATTAATCTATATCATTTAACTATAGAAACGCCCAAAATGAAATAAATGGAAAATAAAAATATATATTATATATATGAAAACTGGTAGGACTCTCCAATTTTCAAGTTTACATGTCCATTATTCACCCCCCTATAGGGGTAGGGTAGCACAAGATTCGAACCTAGGATCTCTCGTTTCTGAGATTTCATTCCATATATGTGGTTCTACGACCATCGTGAGATTTCATTCCACATCTCTGCTTTCTTAGACTTCATTCCATGAAAGAGACGGAATGTAGCACAAGATTCCAACGCAAGATCGTTTGTGAGACTTCATTCTACGAGGATCGCCACTTAAACTACCCCGTGCAAACAAAAAATATTTATATTTTGAAAATAAAAAAAATATTGAATAAAAAATACTTCTTAGTATATGTTGTACTAGTATAACATCTTAGTGTGTGTTTAGATTAAATTTAACAAAATATAGTTCTTTTCTCCAAGGTTTTAATCTGTTATTTTAATATATTTAACTCACTAGATATTATATTTGTTATATATATTTATATTATTGGAAACTACTGTACAATACTTTTATAAATTATTAAATAAATATAAATATATATATAGAATATATATATATATATATATATTATATTATATATATATAATTACATTTTAATAACATTATATTAATTTAATATGATTTTTCTTTTAATTATATGTTAATTTTATAAAAGATTAATTAAAAGCATTTAGGGGTGAATGTTTGCTTTTTGGGGAAATTAAGGGGTTTTAAATTTTTAGTGGGCGAATATTTTGTATCATAGTACACTTTTACAAATCACTTCGAACAGCCCACCTTATTTTAAGGGAGATAGTAAAAAAGGTAAATTTAGCCCTTGAAACTAGGAGTTACAACCTTCCATTCACCCATTTTCAAGAATAGGTGAATCCTATTAGCCAAATACCATATTTATAAAAGAGGTATGGTAAATTAATAAAAATGCAAATAAATGAGAGGTATGGTAAATAAATAAAACATTTTTTATATTTACTCCATAAGTCACCTTATATACATGCAAGGGTGTGAACAAATAAAAATATAAGTAAAGTGGAGGTATGGTAAATAAATAAAAATATAAATAAACTAAACTTATGGTAAATAAATAAAACCTCTTTTTATATTTAGTCCATAACCCTCGTTCTATTTATGAAGGCTCAAGAAAGAGGTTTTATTTAATTGAATCCTATGGGCCAAATAGGTCTAGTAAATTAATAAAAATATAAATAAACAAGAGGTATGGTAAACAAATAAAATATTTTTTTATATTTACTCCATAAGTCACCTTATATTCAGGAACACTAAAAAAATACGTTATATTTAGGTGAAACATATGGGCAAAATACAATGGGACAAATACCATGGACTAGATTATTATTAATACCATGCAAAAAAACATTATTAACCATAATATTGGTATTAATAAAAATAAAAATGGCACATGGTATTCACCCAAGGTATTCACCAAAATGGCACATGGTATTGACCCATCGTATTCACCTCGAATGTAGCCTATTTAAATGGGGGACTTAAACCAGCATAGATCTATCTTTACTATGGATCTACTAACCCTTGAGAGGTATCATTGATCGTGATATGCAAACTAGCATAGAGTGAAAACATATATTCACGAACACTAAAAAAATGCGTTATATTTAGGTGAAACATATGGGCAAAATACTATGGGACAAATACCATGGACTAGATTATTATTAATGCCATGCAAAAAAACATTATTAACCCTAATATTGGTATTAATAAAAATAAAAAAGGCACATGGTATTCACCCATGGTATTCACCAAAATGGCACATGGTATTGACCCATCGTATTCACCTAGAATGTAGCCTATTTAAATGGGGGAATTAAACCAGCATAGATCCATCTTTACTCTGGATCTACTAACCCTTGAGAGGTATCAAATATAGTGATATGCAAACTAGCATAGAGTGAAAAAATATTTGATCCATCTTGTAAAAATGGATGTTGTAATTTAATGTATGTTAAACATTTTAGCTTGGTTAAAATAAAAAATAAAATAAAAATCAACTATTAATTTTATTAATATTTATGAATTACTAATAGTAATTTTTAAGCTCCATGTTTATGATAACCCATGGTATGGACCCATGGTAATACCATGGTATTCATGTGAGGATAGACTATTTAAAGGGGAAATTCTATCATCTTAGATCCATCTTTATTCTAGGTCCATCTTAATTCTAGGTCTACCAAGTGCTCATAGGGATAAATTTCATCCCCCTATGTGGAGTTAAGATGGATATAGGTTGGTTTTTATGATAATGAAGATATTAAATAGACTTAAGAAATTATATTGTAAAAACATCTTAAGTGAATGTTTAAAGCATAGACATTGGACAAGTATATTTTTATACTTCTATTTTAAACTGAAACAAATCTAGGGTTAAAAGGAATGGATTGATTGCACTAGTCATCCTTCTATAACTTTCCAACATAGGCTAGAGTAAACAAATTGTAATTTGAGTAATTTTTTTAACTGCAAACACGAACATACTTGTGTATTGGCAGGGTGGTTATGAGGTCCCTAGAAGTGATGAATTTGAATTTTTCTTGGTTTTATATATAGTATTAGGTTTTTTCTCATGCTTTCTGTGAATGACACAGGTGAATTTAATCCTACACCCACTAGGTTATCGATATGTCGTTAATTTTGATTTCAAAAGATACTTTAAAGAAATGCAATGATTTCATTTGTGTATTCAATAAACACAATATTCTAATGGAATTCTGCATTTGTGGTTTACCTATACAGATTCTATGGAGAAGTATTAGTGTTGTGACATCAATTGTCCTCAGGAAGAGGCTTTAGTTTTACTCTTTTCTGGAAGCAAATACTTTCTTCCAACATTTTTGAATTCCATGAAAAATTTGAAAGTCCTAATTGTATTCAATTATGGGTTCAAGAGAGACATAGTATTCAATTATTTGTTAAAGAGATCCACACTGAATGATCTATCGGCCTTATCTCCACTTAGTTTAAGACTATTTACTTGGAGAGGCTGCATGTGCCCCCACTTTGAGAGCATAGTAAAGTCATGTAGAACTTAGAGAAGCTATCTTTAAGCTTTTAGTGAAGATTTGAAAAATGTTTGGATTCAATAAACCCAGTCGAGCATTAAGCTTCCAATAATGCTAGATTTTAACTTGGAGCATTTTTGTGATTTGGAGGATATGCCCCCTTGTATTTGTGACACATCTTCAATTGTGAATTGGACAATTACTAACTGTCATTTCCTTCGAATGTTACCTGAAGACTTGGGGAACCTCAACTCTTTAAGAAAATGTTAAGGAAGGAAAGAAAGTACATTATGCTAAGTTCTCTTATGCTTTTCAAGTTTTTCTTGGATATCTACAATGTTTCAGGTAGTAAAGTACATTCTATTAATGAATTTGCCTTGATAGAAAGGCCCAATTTCAAATTCTAACGCTTTTAAAAAACATTGTATAACTGTAATGTTTCTAAAAGGAAAGCATATTTTTTCAATTCAAGTATCATGATCCCACATTCCAACTTATTTTTCAGTAACCCATTACACTTTGTAGCTTTGAATAAATCCATGTCTTTTGATAAGATCCTCTTCCAAATTAGAACGTAGTTTCCTTTTGGCAATAACCACATACAATGTCTTGATTTTGTTATTGAGAAAAAAAAGGTTGTTAAACAAGCGTGTGCCATACAAGGACTTGATTCATTGATTATGTATCAATCATGGTTCTTGATGGAACAATGTCTTGATTTTGTTGCTCGAAAATAGAGGTTACGCTTTACTATTTCACAGAATTTCTTACAATCTTTCCATAAGTATTGATTTGTAATCTCAGTCACTGAGGGATGACAGTAATGAAAAAGGTAATATTCCATGGTTTGAAGTTCCCCTCTTACTAAATATTTAAATATATCATCACAATTTAATTGTTAGTTAAAGGAATTGTATCTGATTTGTAAACAATTCATTGCTTGATTTATAGATTTTGATTTTTTCCCTTTTTTATTTTTTTCTCAGATTTGGTATGAGATATCTTCCAAGATTTGGGATCCCTAGCTTCTCCATCATAGCTATGAGGTTCAGATGCTATCATTAAATATTCTCGGAACGTTACAACTTTTCCAGTAAGTGTGCTTTGAAACATTGTTGTTGATTTTCCATGGTGTTGATGCAAATAAGCACTAAAACTAGTGCCATTATTTAGATTAAGTGTCGAAATCTAGGTGGTCTTGTAATGATGGAGTGATTGTTTTCTAGCTACTAAGGCCATATGCATTTTTATCCCTTATGTTGTCTTGAGATATTCAAATTCAGAATAAGAATTGATGTCTAGTTTCCACTGTAGATTGCAGTTAGTTTCTTGAACATAATATATAGTAGATTATATTTTACTAATCAACTTTGGATGTGATCCCTTGCAGGAAGGGAAATTCAAAGTGACTTTGATTTCACATTGATTTGTCAAAATGAAGGCAAGAGAAAAGGAAACTTTGTACTCAACAATGCTCTTAATTTGATATGTACATGCACAAACATATTAGTAGAAAATATTGAAGGGTTGCCTAAGTAATATTTTCCATTCCACTACATTCTTTACATCTTGTAAATAAATAACTTGGAACAATTCATTATACTACTTGTTATTCTTTATTAATCAGTGGTTAAGATTTTGATATTGAACTGGCTAAGATTTTTTCTTCCTTTTGTGAAATTGGTTGTGTTCTATAATGCTTCTTTTCCATTCACTATGTATAGCATATAAAGTGTGTCTAATGGAGTAGGAAGATTGGAAAGTCTTGTGATCCTTGAACTACGTTACAAGGCAGAAACCCAATGGGGCAGGGTAGGTTCATCCCCATAATGGGGTCACAAATACCAAAGTTGGTATTGGCTAGTGCCTTGAGCTAGAAAATTTCCTTTACCCTTGTATTAACAGTGAATCTAGAGAGGATTCGAATATTATCTTTATAAGACTTATATTAGTTAAGATTGATGAATAAAATTCATGAGACATGAGCTAGGATGTCCTTGCAAGGTGGTTTTTGATTATTGGAAGCTATGATGGCCATTATGTCAAGCCAGGTGGTTGCACTCCCTTGATCGTGATCAAGATGGAAGACTTCATAGTCTAGATTGATTGTTTAGCAGTGATAGTCAGTGGGCTCATTCACAAAAGCTTCTATTTCACTAATTCTTTTTATAGAGTTGTCAAATTCAATTTCCAAAGGTTTTAATTACACTATAGAGTTGAGTTCTGAGAGAGTTGTGATTCACAGTGTTAAGTATAGAAGCTATGACACTTGAATGAAGACAAGCATAGTAGATGTATCAAACTCTGTTATAAGCTTACTTGCATATTATAAGGGACTTGGTTGGTTTTTTTATAATTTTATAAACAAGCTCCATGTCGTGGAAATGTGAAAAAAAAACAATGATATTGCCACCATGTGGCTCTTGACATACATGGTTTTATAATTTTTCAAAAATATCTCTAAGAGTTCACAATGCTAACATTCACTAGGACCTCACAAAGTTTTATTATGTAGTGAAAGAATTGCCAAGATCTTCCAAGATTTTATAGTTGAGTAAAATATTCGCCATCCTTGGTGAGAGATTCACCAAAAAATTATATATACATATCATATTATTGATAAAATCGCCTTCCATTTTTCCTATATACCATAGAGATTCATCGATTTATTATACATATAAATTTAGAAATTCTTAAAATTTTCCTTATCAAAAAAAGTATATATTTTTAAAATATTATTAAAATAATTATTTCTTAAACCTTTCAAATATTATTTATCATCTTCACTAAATATTTTTCCAATATTCTAACTAACTAAAACATAAAACCCAAATTATTATGAAAAAATTAATATACATGTCATATAGATTTATATGATAATAATAATCTTATTCCATACATAATTAATTTATAAAAAATTAGGATCATAAAGAATTTATAATTATCGGTGTTGAGCTGGTTAGAGGAAACTAGAGAATGATGAAAAAAATTTAAATAGCTTATTAAAATATTATAGGTATAAAAATATAAATATTTTTATTATTTTAATAGGTGTATTTTTTTAATAGAATTTTTTATAATTTTAAGTTATTATTAATATTATCACGTAATGGTAGATATTTAATATTATGGAATATTTTTAAATTGTATAGTAGTATACATAAATTAAAAGTTGATATTTATCTCTAAAATAGTTATGTTGTTTTCCAATTTAATGGAATTTATTAATTAAAAAATACTATATGAAAAAATCTGTTATCAAATAAATTATATATTTTTCGTGGTGTGTTATCTATAAGCCCTGTATTGGCCCATAATATTGTAACAAAGTCTATTTATAAATTAATAATGCATGGTATTATGGAATACATCTTCAAAGTTATGAATTTTGTTCCAACTTTTTTTAAAACTAAATATATATTTCAAATATTATATTAAAATTTGTATTATTTAATAATAATAATAATGATTTGAAATAAAATTATAATTTAGTAATTGTTTTTATTTTTTCATTTAATAAATTTCAACCCTAGTTACACACCAAGTTTACATAGCGATTTAACTTATACAATTACCTTAATATATATGTGACAAATAGACCATTGGATATTTCTTTTATTCAGGTACTTGTTTTGTCTCTAATATTTCACAATGAAGGAAGAATTTAGTGGGAAGGAAACCTAAAATCGTTGTACTTAAATACGGTTTGTTTTTGGGCCAAATCTAGGGAGTTTTGTTGCTGCATAATTACGTGTAAAGCTAACATAAGAAAGAATCATTGACAAGATGATTATGGAAGTTTAATATATCTTTGAATCTGTAAAGGATTGGAAATCGTAAGGAGCTTCCGAGGGAGAATGAAAAGTCCGAACAAGAAAAAGACGTCAGGATGAATTTATATCACGACAGAATTTATAATGGTTGAATCCTGTAATGGAATGAAACCAAAAAGCTACGTAGAAAATTATCAGATTCGATCGTATTCTGAATGTTTACCCTTACACAACATATAACATGGTGGGGAGAACTTTCTCCTAGATACAAAATTTGCATAATTTAATACTAGTAGTTCTCATAGTTTAATATTAGTAGTTCTTTTATTATAATATGCGTTTGGAATTGGGAACTTTAAATATTTTGCTATTTCTTTTTTGCATAGTTTAATATTAGTAGTTCTCATAATTTAATATTCATTGTTCTTTATTATAATATGCCTTTGGAATTGGGAACTTTAATTATTTTGCTATTTTTTTGGACTAATCTAAATGGAAAGATGTTAGTGTATTTTTATAGTTACCATAACATTAAATTCAAATTATTAATTTTTTTACGTATTTAAATTATATACTTAAATTATAGTTATCAAATTTACTTAAATTTAAGTAAAACAAATATTAAAATTCGTAAATTTAATACAAACCATAATATATTATTCATCCAAATTCGATTAGCTTTTTAGATTTAATTGATAAAGGTTACATAGTATTCAACAAGCTAGTCCCTGCGGAAAGTGGGTTAAGTGTTGAACTAGTCACAACCCCGAAACAGTGATAACATAAGTGCAAAAATGAAATCTTGTTACACCAACATCTGCAAGTGTTCTAGCTTGTTACACCAGCATTTGCAAGTGTTCCAACAAGTGGTATTCCAACATTCGCATTTGTTCCATCATCTAACGCATGTGTACCAATATGTAAAGGTTGTTTCAAATAAGGTGTAAATGTCAAGATAAAATGAGCACAAGAATGGCGCAAAGATTGTCTAGTAATCAGAGATTACAAGACCCCCAAGCAAGAAATAGTGGGTTGAAGAAAGAATCAGGCACACAGTCACACCTGGCAGAGGAAACCACGTGGTCAAAGAAAGAAAATGAAATGTGGCATGCTCATAAAAAACGAAACATGTTCCATACTTACCAGCCAAGTAGGTCAATACGAGGGACCTTTATAGTGGTTGGCCTAACTCGGGTAAAAGACAAATAACAGGGTGGGCACACGGAGCTTAGTCTCCTCCAGACAAGAGGAGGCAGGGGGTAAGCTTTCCAAAACAAGAGTAGGACGGGTGGCATCTTTGATATAGTAGGAATGCATGATTCTCCATGTTTGAAAGTGCTCTCACCTTATTCATTTGGTAAGCTAGTGGTACCCTCTATTATGAAAAAGGGCTAAGTCCGCTGAGGCAAGTGAGCTTCAAACTCCCCTCAAATTCGATGCTAGTTATGTACAGACGACCATAGCTCGTATTTTTCTTATCCCCACTAGTTATTTAAGAGACGGTTGGGAACTCAGCACTTTAATTTCCCGATGTAGAGTGGGGAAAGTTGCTGGGGGTTTAAATTGATTGCACTTAACAATGCGATGAAGTCCTATAGAGGTGGGAATAAGGTCCGAAAGTGTTCGAAGAATATAACTGTAAGGTTATCTTGTAATGGATCTACCTTCCCAGCCTTAAGGTCCATTCTTGACCTAGGGTTGGTACCCGCACAGTTGGTAAACGCATTAGTGCCACTTCTTCATGGCTTTATATCACGAATCAATACTTTGAATAAATCTCTTTAGGGACTGATGTTGCGTATCATCCCGACTATCAAGTGCTTATGCTCGATCAATTGGCGTATTCACTACTGCAGACAAAAGCAACACAAGAATGGCGCAAAGAGCAAGTAAAATCACCCTAGCATTATACGTATAATTACTAAGCAATATTGCATGTGATAACTTTACATGTGAGATGTTATATGTGACGGCATTCAAACAAATACATTCACTCGTTGATTTCCTTTCAACATGATTTTGTGATTGCTATTTGGTCACAAATTAAAACGTGTTTTCATTTTTTGGTTATCGTATTGATGTCACCATTCATCACAATATCGAGATTTTTTGACATGAATTTTACCACAATATAAACATTTATCATCACATTTTTGGTGTTATTAATGTGAGGTTAATCCTAGTTGCAATTCCAATATCTGTCAATTGGAATGATCATTAAAGTAGTGCTTACACACCACTCCACAATAACATCTTCGTAAATTGAGAATGTTGTTTTAATAATAATGTATAAATGAAGAATTAAACAAAATTACCTTTCCTGCTACCTCTTTTTCATGAATTTTGCTACCTCTTTTTTCATGATTTTTGCTTGCGGTTGTAGAATCCCAGAAATGTCGACACAAATAAAGTAGACTTCAGCTGGTAGATAGAACCACGTGGTCAGTGAAAGAAAATGAAACGTGGCATGCTCATAGAAAACAAAACTTGTCTTCATGCATCTGAGGAAAATGAAACATGTTGCATGAAAATGAAACTTGTCTTCATGTCTCTGAAGAAGACCAACATGTGGTAAGAGAAAATGAAAATCCTAAAAACATCAGCTTATCAAAATTGCAACAACAACGGTTGTTTCAGCTTGCCTACCCTGGCATTTTTGTGTCTGGATATTTAGGATCTACGGTTGGAATTCGATCATGGCATTTTTGCCTCTGGATATTTAGGATCAAGGGCTCAAAATAGGACCAGAAGAGAACGTCACCTTTGTTTACGCCACTCCTCTTGGGTAAGGTATTTCCAAGCTAACTGGTCATTGCCTTGCTTCCAAAAACACTCCTCATCTAGACAACCACTCGCGCAACCGCAACAAAGGCAACAATAGAGACAACCTCACTAGCAACAGAGATAGACAAAAATAGCGTTGTAAGAGGCCTACACAACAGGAACCCCCGAGGAATCGTGGCTAGCTATCAGAGCTAAGCTCACTAACAGACAAAAACAACACTGTCAGAGGCCTGCGCAACAAGAACCCCTGAGGAACCATGACCAGCAGAGGCAAGCTCACTAAGCCAGCTCAACCAAAGGGAGAGGTGGTTTGGTAGTTTCTTTTATTTTTGAAATGCATCCCTGTGTGTAAAATTCAATTAACACATACTTACAGATCACGGTTCAAATTTAATTGTTGAATTTGAGTGTGTTAATCTAAGACGTCGAGACAGTGCTAAGACAGGTTCATCTTTAGGCTTCTGCTATGGGTACTTAAGTTCTGGGGATGAGTCATTCATTAATGCATTCTTCCATTTCTCACTAGACCTAGCAATAAACTCTAGGTATTGTGCCAAAGTTGTCAGTGTATGCTTCTGTTTTAAAGGACTTTCAACGATAAACAAATTGAATTATATGTTTTTGTGCAGGATTTAGGTGATAGAGGAAGAGTTCTTGACTGCAATGGACAAACTACTATTTGAGACTTGAAATAAAACATTGGAAATTTAGTCTCAAACACTTCACCAAATCCTTGGAAAAGGTAAATTGCTATATGAACTGTTCTTGTTTTTTGGAAGAGGGTAACTTGAATATTTTCATTTGAATTACATAAACCAGAGAAAAATTGGTGTTTTATTCTCTGCTATTCAAAGTGTCAAAGTCTAATAGGGTAAGAACAAAACATAACAAGAATACAACATACTTTGGTTCCCTCTAGGTCTTCCTTTCGCTTGCCTAATTGCTTATATCTGTTTCATTTTTACTCATTTTAACAAGGCTATACACCTTGATTTTGGCTGACTTGTAGAGAAGAGGCACCACTCCATATAAGGTTGTACAAAACGGTCACCACTCCATATCCAGGTGCTCTACCAACAACTCCATATCCACTCCATATCTGAATGCTCTCCCAAAAACTCCATATCCAGGTGCACTGCCAACAACACCGTAGGAGTCCATGTGCTGGTCTGTAGCCTGAAAAACACAAAGAAAATCGGGACGGAGACAAAATTATGCATAGGCAGAGATCAAGTTGTTCTATCTTTGTATTGCGTCAACACGTTCTGTGTCTTTATATTGCGTCTTTGTATTGGAGATGCTTTTTTCATCTTAATGCAGACAATTAAAGTTGGTTGATCATGCAAACTGCAAATTTGACATGGCAGGGAAATTTTTTGACACGGCAGGGATGACCTGACATCACAGGGATGACTTGTCTCTAGACTAAAATGTAAAAATACCTTATTAGCAGTTGTTTATGAACTAGAATTTAATGTTACCGAGTAATGCTTACATTAGTTCACCAGTTTCAGAATGACAAGCAACCAATTTCATAATGCAAAGAAAACTGATCAATAAATGATATGGTTTTGTCTCCCCCCTTAGGAAGAGGCTAAATAAGACTGCCAAAAAGAATGTAGTGTAAAATATGTAAAATATGCAGTGTCAACCTAAAAACATTACCTAAAAACAATTGAACTGATACTAACTTCTAAATTTCGATTACTGTACTCCCATTCAATTGCTAGATGGTAGGGACTAACTAGGCTACATGGCAGCTAGTCCCTGCCTTGAGCTAGAAGGAGGGCTTGAGCGTTGAACTAGTCACAACCCCGAAACAGTGATAAAATAAGTGCGAAAATGAAATCTTGTTACACAAACATCTGCAAGTGTTCCAACTTGTTACATCAACATTTGCAAGTGTTCCAACAAGTGGGATTCTGAAATTCACATTTGTTACTATTATAGGTGTTGTTCCGTCATCTGACACTTGTGTTAAAATATGTAAAGGCTGTCTCAAATAAGGTGTAAATTTTAAGACTGTTTTTTTGTACCATCCCTACTATAAAGTGCTTCTGCTCGGTCAATTGGCAGATTCACTGCTGCAGACAAAAGGATCAAAAGAGTGGCGCAAACAGTGTCTAGTCATCAATGATTGCAATACCCCCCAAGCAAGATATAGTGAGTTGAAGAAAGAATCAGGTGCACAGTCACACTTGGCAGAGGAAACCATGTGGTCAGAGAAAGAAAATGAAACGTAGCATGCTCATAGAAAATGAAACCTGTTCAATACTTCCCAAGCAAAGTAGGTCAATACGGGGGAACTTATTGGTGGTTAGCCTAACTCGGCTAAAAGACAAATAGAACGGTGAGCACATGGAGCTTAGCCTCTTCCTAGAAAGAGGAGGCAGGGGGGTAAGCTTTCTAAAACAAGAGTAAGACAGGTGGCGCCTTTGATATAGTAGGAACACGTGATTCTTGAGGTTTGAAAGTGCTCTCACCTTATTCATATAGTAGGCCAGTGGTACCCTGTATTATGAAAAAAGGCTAAGTCTGCTAAGGCAAGTGAGTTTCAAATTCCCCTCAAATTCGATGCTGGCTATGTACAGACGACCATAACTCATACTTTTCTTATCCCCACTAGTTATTTAAGAGAGGGTTGGGAACTCTTCACTGAAATTTCCCAATGTAGAGTGGCGGAAATTGCTAGGGGGTAAATTGATTGCACTAGACAATGTGATGAAGTTCGATAAGGGTAGGAATAACGTCCAAAAGTGTTAGAAGAATATAACTCTAAGGTTATCTTGTAATGGATCTACCTTCCCAGCCTTAAGGCCCATTCTTGACCTACGGCTGGTAATGCCCACAGTTGGTTAACGCATTAGTGCCACTCCTTCATGGCTTTATATCAAGAATCAATACCTTGAATAAATCTATTTAGGGAATATTGTTGTGTGTCTTCTCGGCTATCAAGTGCTTATGCTCGGTCAATTGGCACATTCACTGTTACAGACAAAAGGACCACATGAATGGCACAAAGAGCAAGTAAAATCACCCTAGCATTATACGTATAATTACTTAGCAATATTGCATGTGATAACTTTACACGTGAGATGTTATATGTGATGGCATTCAAGAAAATACATTCACTCATTGATTTCCTTTCAACATGATCTTGTGATCGCAATTTGGTCGCAAATTAAAACATGTTTTCATCGTTTGTTTATTGTATTGATGTCACCGTTCATCACAATATCAACATTTTTCGACATGAATTTTACCGCAATATAAACATTTATCATCACATTTTTGGTGTTATTAATGTGGGGTTAATCCTAGTTGCAATTCCAATATCTATCAACTAGAATGATCATTAAAGTATTGCTTACACACCACTCCACCACAACATTATTGTAAAATGAGAACGTTGTTTTAATAATAATGTATAAATGAAGAATTAAACAAAATTAACTTTCCTGCTACATGTTTTTTCATGATTTTTGCTTGCAGTTGCAGAATCCCAGAAATCTCGACACAAATAAAGTAGACTCTAACTGGCTGAAGAAACCATGTGGGCAGTGAAAGAAAATGAAATGTGGCATGCTCATAGAAAACAAAACATGTCTTCATGCATCTAAGGAAAATGAAACATGTTGCATGAAAATGAAACTTGTCTTCATGTCTCTGAAGAAGACCAGCATGTGGTAAGATAAAATAAAAACCCTAAAATCACCAGCTTATCAAAATTGCAACAACAACGGTTGTTTCAGCTTGCAGCCCTGGCATTTTTACATTTGGATATTTAGGATATGCACTTGGAATTCGACCATGGCATTTTTGCCTCTGTATATTTAAGATCAAGGACTCGAAATAAGACAAGAAAAGAGCACCACCTTTTGTTGGCATTATGGCACTGGTTTGACTTGATGAAATAAGTGTTGTCCTTGATGGCAATTCACTCAAGTAGCAGATCACAAGTTCAGGCTCTCAGAATGGCAGAAAATGGCAGGTGCGTAGGTTCCTGATCTCAAAGATGCGGTCACCAACAGGTTCTGTAGATGCACCATTCAGAAGTTGCGGATAGGTTTGCAAGTGTACCGTTCAAAAGATGCAGACACCCAGTTCACACACATTTATGTAGAGAAAAGAACACGCACGTGGGAAATCTCATGGGTGGTCCATGGTATTTAGTCTAACGCTTTTCAACCTATGGTTTGGTCTGTGGTTTTTGCATCTAAAGTTTTGAACCCCGGTTTGGATCCCTTGTATTGGGTTTCTATGGTTTTGGTCCATGGTTTGTGTAAGGGATTGTGTATAAAAAGGAAAAGAGATTATTTGGCTGGGCACTCAAGTGTTGAATATCTTAAGAGCAAGATCTGAAATTCTGGTGATCGATTGGTGAATAATAGATGGATCTAAATTAAGGAGAATCTTGAGCATTATAAGGTGAATCGACTAATAAGACAAGATCTCCTTGGCGCATGATCAGATCTAAGAATCTGACAGTCTAGGATATAGTTGAGGACTGATAAAGTGTCTATACCTACAGTTCTGCAGGTGAGATATGTCGCATGTGTGGAGGTGCGTAGTCTAGAAGATAGATCAGGTGCGGAGGTGCACAGTCTAGTTGATAGCGCGGGGGCGGAGGTGCATAGAACATAAGACATAGCAGTGTGGAGGTTTGCAGAACAGAAGTCGCAGCAGGTGCGGAGGTGCGTAGAAGATAAGACAGAGTAGGTGTGGAACTGCGCAGGCTCGACATAGCAGAAGTGCGGATATCCGCAGGTTTTTATTGGTGAAGTTGCAGACTTTTCCTTGAAATATTTTTAGCTGCCTTTATTTATTACTGTTGAGTTCAGGGTTCTGAATTTGTGTATTGAGAAGTTATTGACTCAGTATTTGTACAAGGAAGTTGGGTGATTTCATATCTATTCGTTGTTTGATTGATATTCATGGATCCAGTCTGAAAATTTATGAAACGAGGTCCTTGGAAGAAAAGAGAAGGTTGTAGCCATCTGCAGGTTGAAGCCTGCGTGCTGGTATAAGACTGCACCAGTACAAAATCATTGTAAAAGAAGTTTCTAATTGAAATAAGATAGAGACATATTGCAGTAGGTGTTTTTCACCCACATTGGGTTTCCACCTTATATCTTGTGTCCTTTGGTGTGACTGTTGCTCTATTTTTTTTGTTGTTCCTATTTGTAATAGTTCTAATGATCCACATCTAAAGAATATATTAAATTATAAGGTATAAGCAAGTTTCATCTGTATAAATTGAAAAGAGTTTGATAATACTAATTCACCCCTCCTCTCAGTATTATTTTCAACAATTGGTATCAGAGCAGGTCCTTCAAGAAAAGCTTGATCTCTTCAAGGAAAATCTATCACCATGAGCAACTACGAAAAGGAAGCATCTGTCAGACCACCGATTTGTGATGGGAGCAACTTCGTCTATTGGAAGGTAAGAATCACTGCCTATCTTCAATATCTTGGTACAAAAGTATGGGATATTGTGGAAACAAGATACACATTTCCATCAGCAACTCCTACAGACACAGCTGGTAAGAAGCAGTATGAAACAAATGCAAAAGCGGTGAATACTCTATTAGCAAGTATATCTCAATCAGAATTCATCAAGGTTATGCAGCTCAAAAGTGCAAAGGAAATATGGGACAAGATTGTTCTAAGCTATGAAGGAGATGAGCAGGTAAAACGAGAAAAACTACAAACTCTTAGAATTCAGTATGAAAGTCTCAGAATGCATAATGATGAAAGTGTGGCTAGCTATTTCCTACATATAGATGAGATCATAAATTTTATGAAAAAATTGGGTGAATAAATAAAAGAAGTTGTTGTGGTTGAGAAAGCTCTAAGATCTTTGACTCCTAAGTTTGATTCAAAAGTTTCTGCCATAGAAGAAAAGGAGAATCTAAAGAATCTTACCATGTCACAATTACATGAAATTCTAACTGCTTACAAAATGAGAAAAGAAGGACCATCAGACAGAAGAGAAGCTACATTCAAAGCTTCAGGAAAGCGAGCTTACTATGAGCCAGGACATATGTCAGAAGAAGAGGAAGAATCAAATTTTGTCAAAAATCTTCAACGGGGAACTGGAAGATTCAAAGGTAAGCTGCCTTTCAAATGCTTTGCTTGTGGAAGGGTCAGTCATTATGCTGCAAAATGTCCACATAAAGATAAACTAGACAAAGGTAAGGAACCTGTTAGATGGAACAGAACACAGAATAAGAAGAGCTATTACACGCATGAAGACAATGATGGATTGTAAAATAGTGATGAAGATGAACAAGGAAATGATAATAGACTTTTGATGGCTTTTGAAGATGATGATTTCTTGGATGCTATAAATGAAGAAGGTCTTTACGAAGAAATTGCTAAACTTAAAGTTTGTTTAGAGGAAAAGAACATGATTATAGATACTCTAATAGTCCAACTTGCTGAAAAGGATAAACACAATGAAGGGTTAGAATGTGAAATTGTGGGACTTAGAAAAGAAATTGAGAAAACAAAAGCCCTAAATATCAGATTTGCTAGAGGATCTGAAACTTTGGATGAGATTATCAAAGTACAACGTTCTCCTCTAATCAAGACAGGTCTCGAATATTTTGAAGATGCATCTCAACCCCAGTAGCAAACACAGAAGCCATCCACCTCCAAAAGTTATCTTGAAGCAACAAGGAGAAAAGAGCAAGTTGACAATCAAAAACATAATGTAGATCACCAGGTAAATCAGGGACAATTTGCTTCAAGAATGATCAAAGATTATCAAGTAAATCAGGGGCATTCTACTTCAAGGATGAACAAAAGCCTCAACCAACCACAGGTAAATCATTCTCAATTTAGCTCAAGAATGGATGGAAACTACAATGACATGGTTGGTAGATTTGATAATCGCAGGATTTGCTTCAATGGCCAATGTTTCTCTTGTCATAACTTTGGTCATAAAGCTGCTCAATGTGTTTCCTATAAGACCATCATGACTAGGGAAGCTCAAAAACAAAGGAGTATAACGGGAATCATGAAAAGAACCTACAATAACTTCTCTGCTCTTGAAAATGAAATAGAATGTACTATCTGCAACAATTTCGATCATGAAGATTCTGAATGCAGAAGTAGGTTTTGGAAAACAATTCAGAAGGAGCAGGCTTCATTGAGTTCCAAAACATGGAGAAAGAAATAACCAGAACCAAAAAGTTGTGGGATAGCCTTATATGTGGAAGGACAGGAAAAATCAATGGTACATTGACAGCGGATGCTTGAAACATATGACAGGTAATAAGAAAAACTTTAGTCATATACTGCGTTAGAAAAAGAAAAGACGGTCTCTTTTGGAAATGACACCCCTGCATTCATAAAAGGTAAAGGTTCTGTACAATTGAAAGAGAAGGTCAAAGCTGGAAATGTCATGTATGTTGATGGCTTAAAGCATAATCTATTGAGCGTCAGTCAGATGTGTGATCAAGGAACTGAGGTAATATTTCGATCAAATGGATGTATTGTTCATGAGATTTATATAGGAAAAACAATGATCAGAGGCATAAGAACTCCAAATAACTTATACGTACTCAAGGGAGAACATCAACAATGCTACTTATACAAGAATGATGAACACTGGCTATGGCACAGAAGACTGGGACATCTTAGCTTCTCTCAGATCAAGAAAGCATGCAGATATCAGGTAGTTCGTGATCTTCCTGACATCAGAATTCCAGATAACACAATATGAAAATCATGTCATATTGGTAAGCAAACCAAAACTAATTTCCCTGAGAAGGAAGGATCAGCTAGCAGGCCACTTGAACTTTTCCACACTAATATATGTGGTCCATCTAAGAAGAGATCACCTCGAGGAGAAGAGTATTTCATATTGTTCATTGACGATTTTTCAAGCATTTGTTGGAAATGACTCATGAAGTATAAAGATGAAGCTTTCGAAAAGTTGAAGTCATTCAAAGCTTTCATTGAAAACCAATGAAATCACAGAATCAAATGCCTCGGATCTGATCGAGGAGGGGAATTTACCTCAGATGATTTTTTCGATTTTTGTGAAACATGGAATAAGAAGGGAATTCTCTGCTGCAAGGACTCCTCAACAAAATGGAGTAGTGTAAAGGATGAACAGAATGATTCAACAAATGGCTCGTGCTATGCTTGATGAGTCTGGAACTCCCACAACTTTCTGGGGTGAAGCCGCATTTGCCGCTGTTACTATTCTCAATAAGACAAACGTCTAGGTAAATAGCACTAAGACTCCTCATGAACTTTGGTATGGTAAGACTCCCACTGTAAAATACTTCAAAATATTTACATTAAAAGGACTGATGAAAATCTTGGCAAGTTTGAACCTAGAGCAGATGAAGGCATTCTAATTAGCTACTTTCCCCACAGCAAAGCTTACAAATGTTACAACAAAAGACTTGGCAAAATTGTTGAAAGCATTGATGTAGTAGTTGATGAAGAAGGAAACCCTCCCAGGCAGATAAACTCTGAAGATCTTGAAGAAGATTATCCGTCAACATCAAATCAGATTCATGATGAAGAAGAAACCCATGAGGCACCAGAAGAACAGATAAGGATAGAAGAAAAGATTCCATCTAGATACGTTCAAAAGAATCATCTAGAATCTCAAATTTTGGGGCAGAAAGAGGCAGGTGTGCAAACAAGAAGAACCATTTCAGAAGCTTCAATCTATCTAGCACTACTCTCCTCCACTAAACCGAAAAATGTAAGAGAGGCTTGCAAAGATGAATGCTGGCTCAAGGCCATGGAGGAAGAACTCGAGCAGATTGAAACGAATAACACTTGGGAGTTGGTTCCGAGACCAAAAGACAAGAATGTCATAGGGACAAAATGGATTTTCAAAAATAAGCTGAATGAAAATTGGGATGTGGTTAGAAACAAGGCAAGACTTGTTTGTAAGGGATATGCGCAACAAGAAGGCATAGGCTTTGAGGAAGCTTTTGCTCCAGTTGCCAGACTTGAGGCTATAAGAATATTCCTTGCTCTCTCTAGCTTTCAGAAATTCAAAGTATTTCAAATGGACGTAAAATCTGCATTTCTGAATGGAGACTTGAATGAAGAAGTGTACATTGAGAAAGCAGATGGGTTTATCCTTGGAAATGATCCAAATCTTTTATTCAGACTCAAAAAGGATCTCTATGGCCTTAAACAAGCTCCAAGGGCGTGGTATTATCGGTTGGATAAGTACCTCCATCAACAAGGTTTTATAAAAGGATCAACTGATAGCAATCTGTATATAAAAGTTGATAATAATAAGTTGCTAATACTTGTGGTGTATGTTGATGATATCATCTTTGGTAGCAATGAAGAAGACATGATTCAAAACTTTGCCTTGGTGATGCAGAAAGAGTTTGAAATGTCCATCCTTGGTGAGCTCACATACTTTCTTGGTCTACAAGTTCAACAAAACAAAGACAACATTTTTCTATCTCAAACCAAATATCTCAAGCAGATCTTGAAGAAATATGGGATGGAGGATTCCAAACCAGTATGTACTCCTATGGTAATAGGATGCAGCCTCAGCGCAAATGATGAATCAACAGTTGTACATCAACCAACTTATAAATCCATGGTTGGTAGTCTACTCTATATAACAGGTACCCGACCAGACATTATGCATGCAGTAGGGATAGCTGGAAGGTTTCAGGCAAACCCAAAGGAAACTCAGCTTCAGGCCAGTCAAGAGAATTTTCAAGTATCTTCAAGGGACTCAAAACTATGGTTTATGGTATCCTAGAGATACAGATCTCACGCTTCATGCATATATAGATACAGATTGGGCAGGTAGCATGGATGACAAGAAAAGCACTAGTGGTGGTGCATTCTTCATGGGTCCTCGATTAGTATCATGGTTCAGCAAGAAAAAAAGCTTTATTGCATTATCTGCAGTTGAAGCAAAATATGTAGATGTTGCATCTTGCTGCACATAACTCCTTTGGATGATGCAAACATTGCAAGATCTTCAAATCACTTGTACTCCACCTATCTCCATTTTTTGTGATAATACAAGTGCAATTAGTATTTCAAAGAATCTTGTCATGCATTCAAAGACCAAGCACATCCCAATCAAGTATCATTTTCTCCGAGAATAAGTACTTGATCAAAAGGTCAAATTGGAGTATGTTCCCTCTAAGGAACAAGTTGCGGATATCTTCACCAAACCACTGCCCAGGGAGACCTTTGAATACCTCAGACAGAAGCTGGGGGTAGTTGATGCATCATCTTACTGTTGAATCTTGTCTGGTTCAAAGAATATTTTCTACAAGTTTCATATCGGGTGTATGTGCACATACGCTGGTTTATGTGGGTCTGTCAGAGACCTTCTAGCACAGGTTCAGGGGGAGCATATATTCTTCTAATAATGCAATGTTGGCCTTATCATAGAAGATCTTGGTTCAATTATGTTGGATTTCAGGAGGAGCAAGTGCAGAAGGAGATCATGGATTCTGATCTGAATAATGCTGCTGATGTTTTTGTCTGTATGTCTTATATTTCTTTTGTCAAGGTCATGTAATGACCTATTTTGGTTCCCCACTATGCCTAGGATGGATAATGTAGTGTGCTCATTATATCATGTATCCCCACTTGGTTGGGAGTTGTATGTATGAGTCTTTGGTGATAGAGAGGTCAGTTATGATTTTTTCTGTAGAACATCTTCTTGCAGATCTTGCCTATTTGTCAGGAGGAGATTTGATAGCACAACAGAACAAATATTTCATCATGCATTCAGAGGGAGCATAACCCTTTTCCCTTGATGACAGAGGGGGAGGAAAGACCTTGAGTGACTTTGGGTTGCCATCAAGTCCAAAGGGGGAGATTGTTGGCATTATGGCACTGGTTTGGCTCGATGACATAAGTGTTGTCCTTGATGGCAATTCACTCAAGTAGCAGATCACAAGTTCAGGCTCTCAGAATGGCAGAAAATGGCAGGTGCGTAGGTTCCTGATCTCAAAGATGCGGTCACCAACAGGTTCTGCAGATGCATCATTCAGAAGTTGCAGACAGGTTCGTAAGTGTACCGTTCAAAAGATGCGAACCCCCAGTTCACACGCTTCCATGCAGAGAAAAGTGCACGCATGCGTGAAATCTCACAAGTGGTCCATGGTATTTAGTCTGACACTTTTGAACCTATGGTTTGGTCCATGGCTTTTGCATCTAAAGTTTTGAACCCCGGTTTGGATCCCTTGTATTGGGTTTCTATGGTTTTGGTCCATGGTTTGTGTAAGGGTTTGTGTATAAAAAGGAAAGGATATTATTTGGCTGGGCACTCATGTGTTGAATATCTTAAGAGCAAGATCTAAAATTCTGGTGATCGATTGGTGAATAATAGCTGGATCTGAATTAAGGAGAATCCTAGGCATTACAAGGCGAATCTAATGATAAGACGAGATCTCCTTGGCACATGATCAGATCTGTGAATCTGATAGTCTGGGATATAGTTGAGGACTGAGAAAGTGTCTATACCTGGAGGTCCGCAGGCAAGATACTGCGTAGGTGCGGAGGTGCACAGTCCAGAAGACAGATCAGGTGTGGAGGTGCACAGTCCAATTGACAGCGCGGGTGCGGAGGTGCGCAGAACATAAGACACAATAGTGCGGAGGTCCGCAGAACAATAGACGCAGCAGGTGCGAAGGTGCGCAGAAGACAAGACAGAGCAGTTGCGGAAGTGCGCAGGCTCGACATAGTAGAAGTGCGGATATCCACAGGTTTCTATTAGTGAAGTTGCAGACTTTTCCTTGAAATATTTTTAGCTGAATTTATTTATTACTGTTGAGTTTAGGGTTCTGAATTTGTGTACTGAGAAGTTATTGACTCAGTGTTTGTACAAGGAAGTTGGGTGATTTCAGATCTATTTGATGTTTGATTGATATTCATGGATCCAGTCTGAAAATTTATGAAACGAGGTCCTTGGAAGAAAAGAGAAGGTTGTAGCCTTCTGTAGGTTGAAGCTTGCGTGCTGGTATAAGACTGCACCAGTACAAAATCATTGTAAAAGAAGTTTCTAATTGAAATAAGATAGAGACATATTGCAGCAGGTGGTTTTCACCCACATTGGGTTTCCACCTCATATCTTGTGTCCTTTGGTGTGATTGTTGCTCTATTTTTTTTGTTGTTCCTATTTGCAATAGTTCTAATGACCCACATCTAATGAATATATTAAATTATAAGGTATAATCAAGTTTCATCTGCATACATTGAAAAGAGTTTGATAATACTGATTCACCCACCCTCTCAGTATTATTTTCAACACCTTTGTTTATGCCACTCCTCGTAGGTAAGGTATTTGCAAGCTAGCTAGTTATTGCCTTGCTTCTCAAAACACTCCTCATATAGACAACCGCCCATGTAGCTGCAGCAAAGGCAACAACAGAAACAACCTCACTAGTAACAAAGACCGCCAAAAACAACACCATCAAAGGCCTACACAACACAAATCCCCGAGGAATCATGGGCAGCAGAGACAAGCTCACTTAGGTAGCTCGAACGAAGGGAGAGGTGGTTTGGTAGTTTCTTTTATTTTTGAAATGCATCACTGCGTGTAAAATTCAATTAACACATACTTACAGATTGCAGTTCAAATTTAATTGTTGAATTTGAGTGTATTAATCTAAGACGACGAGACAGTGCTGAGAGAGGCTAATCTTGAGGCTTCTGGTCTAGGGCCTTAAGTTCTGGGGATGAGTCATTCATTAATGCGGTCTTCCATTTCTAACCAGTTTTGGCGATAAACTTGGGGTATTGTGCCAAAGTTGTGATTGTATGCTTATGTTTTAAAGGACTTTCGATGATAAGCAAATTGAATTGTATGTTTTTGTGCAGGATTTAGGTGATGTGGGAAGTGTTGTCGACTACAACAGACAAACTACTATCTGAGACCTGAAATAAAACATTGGAAATTTAGTCTCAAACACTTCACCATATCCTTGAAAAAGGTAAATCACTATATGAACTATTCTTGTTTTTAGGCAAAGGGTAATTTGAATATTTGCATTTGAATCACATAAAATAGAGAAAAATTGTTGTTTTATTCTCTGTTATTCAAAGTTTCAAAGTCTATTAGGGTAAAAAAAACATAACAAGAATACAAGATACTTTGGTTCCCTCTAGGTCTTCCTTTTTCTTGCCAACTTGGTTATATTTGTTTCATTTTTGCTCACTTGAATGAGGCTATACGCCTTGATTTTGGATAACTCGTACAGAAGAGGCACCACTCCATATAAGGGTGTACAAAACAATCGCCACTCCATATCGGCTACATATCCGGGTACTCTACCAACAGCACCGTAGGAGTCCATGTGCTGGTCCGTAGCCTGAAAAACACAAAGAAAATCGAGATGAAGATGAAATTACACATAGGTAGAGGTTAGCTTGTTCTGTCTTTGTATTGTGTCAAGACGTTCTATGTCTTTGTGTTGGAGATGCTTTTTTCATCTTAATGTAGGCAATTAAAGTCAGTTGATCATGCAAACTACAAATTTGACACGGCAGGGATGACCTGACACGACAGGGATTACCTGTCTCCAGACTGAAATGTCCGAATACCTCAATAGTGATTGTTTATGAACTAGCATTTAATGTTATCGAGTAATGCTTACATTAGTTCACCAGTTTTAAAATGACAAGCAACTAGTTTTGTAATGCAGAGCAAACTGATAAATATATGGTATGGTTTTGTCTCCCCCCTCAGGAAGAGGCCAAATATGATTGCCAAACAAAATGCAGTGTAAAATATGCAACGTCAACCTGAAAACTTTGCCTAAAAACAATTGAACTAATACTAACTTCTAAATTTCTATTATTATAGTCCCATGTCGTTGCCACATGGCACGGACTAATAAGACCAATCATCAGCACTAGTATAGTGTCCACGCATAAGGAAAGAACATTAAAAATCATAGTGAAATGGGCATTTTACAAGTTTAAAGAATCACTTTAAAATGGGAAAGTTTAAAAACTATAGTTAAATGGGAAAGTTTAAAAATCAAAGTGAAATGGGAAAGTTTACTAATTTACTACTTAAGAGTCAAGAAAATAGGTAAAGAAAGAATCTATTACATTTTGAAGAAATTGTTACGTAATTTTAAAAGGAGTGATTGATTTTAAAGGTTATTATATATATTTTAAATTCGTATGTATTTATTATTATGAAATTTTTAAATAGATAAGGTCACTGGTTCAAATCCCGTATAAATGTAAGTTTTGAAAGATATAGAATTCAAGTGAAGTTGATTTTATTCAAAATTAATTTAAAAAAAAAATAAAATTGTTTTTATAAAAATAAAAAATTAAGATTATAATATTGAGTTTTTTTTATTTAAAATTTTTTTCTTCTAATTTTTAAATTTATATGTATAAGTAGCTTAAATTAATTTTTTTAAACCATAATTAAAAAAATATATGTCGTTTATTAAGGGCTAACTATCAAACTTACTCTGAGCTGAAAAGATAAAGAAAAATGAACCAACCTAAAAAACCAACTAAACACTTTCAAATTTACGAGACCACAATTAAAATTTACTACGTGGCACGTATCATTTAATGAGAAATAAAGTGTTGCTACAGTTAGGAGAGGTCCTCCATGTTCCCTGGTTGTTAGGAACGTGGCGCCAGTAGCTGTTGTTCGCATTAAAAAAAACAATTCCAGAAAGCCACATACTCCTGAATTGAAAAATCGAATCAACGACGTGGCAGCTAGGTAAGAAATGTCCTCTTGTTCTATTTCAATAAAAAAAAATGGCATTCAAAATATCTAGGAAACATCGCATATTTAAGTTTTCTAGAACCAAGATTTGGTTGATGAACATTATGGAGCATAACGCTACCTTTATTATTATGATTAATAAAAATTTAATATTACTAATTTTTATGATTAAATTTAATATTAAAGAAATTAATTTTTAAATTTTAAGTAATAATAGTTTTGGTGTTGATTTTTGAACTGTTAATGTGGTCATTTCCAGAAGGCAAAAATTAGTCTCTTCTGAATAAAAGCAGGCTGCTATCAAATTAGAAGTTAGAAATTTGACATTAGTAAATTTATTCTTATTAATTAAAATAATATTGTTAAATTAGCTTTGGAATTAGTTAAAACAATATTTAGTATAAACTAGCTGTTTGAATTATTTTTATTTATATTATTAATCATTAAAATTAAGTAAAATTATTTCAAAGTCAAAATTAAAATTTCATTAGAAATTATTTAAAATTTAAATAATATTTAATATAACTATTGTAAAAATTAATCTTTATTTATTTTTAATTATATTAATTCTTTAGTTAATTTTAAGAATTTAATAAAACTATAATAATAAATGGATTAAAATGTATAACCAGTCTTGAATATTCATAAAATTAGTTTAGGCATAAATTTAATTATTATGAAAAATTTGAAAATTTCAAATATAATAATACAATTAATAGAAGCCATTATTCTTATTGAGATTGAATATAATAAAATTTGAAATGGAATATGATAAAATTGTTAATAAAATTATAAAAACAAAATTATGTAATATTTGAAATAAAGTATTAGAAAAAAAGAGAAGCAAGGGGTGGAATCAAGAAGAGAGTGTTTGAATTGAATTCTTATTTAATTTCTAATGATCATTTTTGTTGAGATTGATTGCATGTTTTTTAATATCGATAGTCTCTGTAAGCTTCTCATGGTGGAAATGATTAACCCTAGCAATGGTTGTGGAATCCTGAATGCATACATGATGCTTGGATTTCTTCGTGTGTTCAACCAGAGCTAATGAGCATGAACGATTGTGCCTAATGTCTCTTGCATGCTCTTGGATTCTCTGCTTAATGGAGTGATGAATTATCCAATGTGGGGAACCCCACATGAACAAGCTATCAACTAGATCCCTTTCATGTCTTTAGGTTGTATATCGTCCTTAACAAATCAAAGAGAATTTTTAATGGTATTAAGTGGTTTGAACGAAACATAAACTCTTGATAGCATTCAAAATTAAAAAAAAATATTTGTTCAAACTTGTTTATACCATTAAAAATTCCCTTAGATCTATTAAGGACCCTATAAACTCTAAATACATGAAAGGGGTCTAATAGATTACTTGTTCATGTGGGGTTCCCTACATTGGAGAAACTGGTTCTTCCATTAACTAGAGAATCCAAGAGCATGCAACAGAAATTAGGCACAATCGTTTGGGCTCATCATCTCTAGCTAAACATGCAGAGAAATCCAAGCACCATGTCACCATTGAGGATTCCAATTCATTGCAAGGGTTGATCACTTCCACCATAAGAAGCTTAGAGAAGCTCTTAAGATTGAGAAGCATGCAATCAATATCAATAGGGATAATGGTTAGGAATTAAATAAGAACTTGATTGTGACCCTCTCTTCTTGATTCCACCCCTTGTTTCTTTTTATTTTTTATTTTTAATAATTTATTTCAATATTACTATTGATTTATTTTAATATTTATTAATCATTTTATTATATTCAATTCAATAAAATAGAAGGAGTTATTTTAATGTTTTTTCTTATTTTTGAACTTCATTATTATTAAATTATTAATTTCTACTAATAAAGACTATTAAACCTATTTATTACCTATTTTAATAATATTCAATAATTGCTATACAATTTTTAACCCTTGATAAATTTAATTTATTCTTTTCAATTTAATTTAATTAGGAGATTGCATAAATAAATTAAAAATTAATTCTTAACTGTTATTATATTTTGAATAACTATTCCTAACAACTTTTATAATAAATATATTTTTTATTATTTATAAGTAATTTTGCTAAATTTAATTCCTAACAACTAGCTGATCAAGGCATCTGACCCCCTTAATCAAAATGCAACTTTTAAAGCATGAAGGAGGAGACTGGACAATCCGGACACCTGGAAAATTTCTTTTAAAGTAGAGCTAATTTGATGGAATTAATAGAGTCTCTAGAAGACTTGTCATTTGTAATTATCTACCATGTATGGATTGTTGAGTGATTTGTGAGAGGAAATCAAGGGGAGGATTTATCAGATGCTTTCAGTGATTCAATCCAATATTTTTGTAACGATTAACCTGCGTGTTCTATATATATATATTGTGAGATAGACAAGGAGAGGAATACAAAGTGATAGATAGAAATTTGTGAGAACAAAGTGATCAAAATGTAATCGAACGAGAACTATTCATAAGGCTAAAATGCCTTAGGTTGTAATAGAAGCATGTAGATGTATGATAGAAAGTGTGTTTCAGTGTCGATATTATACGCCTGTGTGTGTATTTCATAAATGAGTTAAATCCTATGTTGTGAGATTGTTGACTGACCATCGACCACTGTAGGATCGATGGCAATCTAAAGATATAAAATTAATTGTTGTGTCGCATGCTTAAACAAATGTGGTAGATCCATGTTTTAATGCAGAGATCCATCAAAGGCAAATGAGACCAAGCCAAAGAAGAATGTATGGGTCAATACACAGGATCTGTTGGATTGATATGATCAATGGACAGGATCGTATTGCTGAGGATAGAGTCACATCAATATCACATTGGAAAATATGGTTTACAAAGGGACAGGCCTCAGGCTTCAAGAAATGACGATGAGTGATTGCCGATATATCACATCAGAGAAATCCCATTGGAATGATATCGGAACTGACCGAAGAGATGATGCGATAGCAGTTTTGCGATTGAATGAGGACCATCGGATCGAAGATAGGATCAGATCGACGGTCATGATTTGATCGGTGATCGGATTTTGGGGAATGCAATGTGCCTATGGTCGATAAGCGATATCGCCGATAGGCCGATATAGCACCAATCAGAGATCAAAGATAATGAATGAACAGAGGAGCAGAAAAGCTTTACACCTGGATGGATCCGATGGAGTTCTGAACGTGGGTGTATAATTTTGTAGTCTAGCCTTAAGTGTTTTGGGTCGGGTTTCCGTGTATTTCCTGTGCATCCAAGTATTCTGATATGTTTTATGGTCCCAAGTTTTGAGGCTGAGTGCAATGTTTAACACTTCCGATAAAGAGTGGGATCATAACCCATAGGCCTCAAGATAGAAATTTGTAAATGAAAGGGGATTTTTCCTTACCACAAAATCTCTTTTCATCAAGGGGAAAACCACCTTTCATCACTAAATCTGGCCACTAATGCATCCTTGTTATTTATTCTTTAGGATTCACTGATTTTTTCATTTTTTTTTTCATTTTTGTCATTAGGATGAACGACATTAGTTTGTTCAAAATATCGACAAAATCCTAATGATGTGATTAATCCAAAAGACACTACTAATTACAATATGAATCACAAAAGTCTATAATCTAACTTGCTTTTAATCTTAAAAGGATCATTGAATCATGAAAAAAAGCTCGAAATTAGATACATTTAATTATTTGGAAATTTGGTTAGCTCTACATGTATTCATCAATTTCAAAAACATTAATTAACATAATTGATTCCTTCAAATGTTAAAATCTTATCACGTGATAATCAATGTATGTAAATTTAATAATTATATTATAATAATACTGTTATAAAGTTTAATATGAATTTTGACAACTGATAATATTATTAAATTTATGTCCAATATTAAGTTTAGTATTAATATTATATTATTAATTAATTAATAGATATTTTTAAGGTTAATATAATTTAATATATTGATATTTTAAATAATGATCAATATAAAGTTATTAAGTTAATAAAATTTAAAGTTAATGCTCTAACATGATTAATCAAGGATATTTATGATTGACTCCAATGAACTTTTCTCAAAATTCACAACTATCATTTATCGGAGAAATGTATGGCTAGCCATTGCAGAATATGTGAAACAATGAGAAGTCATGTTTAACCATGAGAAATGTAGGTTAACAATGGTCAATTGTGATCAAATATAGTTAAACAATGGTCAATCATAACCATATAACTGTTAACCATAGTGAAAATATAGTTAGCAATGTTTAAAAATGGTAAAACATAGACAACTATTATCAATTATAGTCATAATAAACAATTGTTTAACATGGTCTTTCATAATCATATAATAATAATAGTTATTCAAATTATTAATAATAATATTGTAA